>JAWMAG010000005.1:12057500-12215000 GCA_037013455.1 Ceratitis rosa | reverse complement strand
TGGATGTTAATCTTATGAGGACTCGAACACTGCTTTCACTGTCGCCCATGTACGTAAACCTTCATATCATATTCCAGGCAAGGTTTTCTTGAAATCAATAAAGTTAGCAAACGCACAAAAACTCATTTGGCGCCTCGAATGAGCTAATGGCTTATGGAGAGTCCATTTGATTTTATCATTATAAAAATATTTACCTCTTCCGGAAAGCGGGTAAACTACTAAAATTTGTCTTGAATTTGTCTACGTTATTACTATAGAAGAATTAACCACGAAGAACTCACCATAAGCAATCCTTATGCAGAATGAGTTTCAGAAAAAAAACCGTTAAACCAACCGCAGCCATATTACCGTCTTTCATATGCAATTAAGGATATTCCTACGCAAAGTTTCGATTAATTTGCATTTTATTATTTCATTAACAGCCCATAGACTGTTGAGCCCCTTTTGCTACAAACAGGTGCATTTCAAAGTTTGTTGCAACCCCTTTAACCATCAATTATGAATTCAAAAGCGCACATAAACCTTCATCATAAGATATTGGGCAAATACAATGTATATGTACATATGTTCTGCCGAACTTCCTTCCCTAATATGACCAACTAAGAACGAACGCTCCGCCACGCCTTACATCATTTAATTTTTATATATGCAAATTTGCATAATTTACACGCACGATATTGAAACCCCTCATCAGCACATCAGCAGCGACTGGCTAATCATCTTCATCCATTTGCATTTGCTTATCGCCTCAGCGCGTCACTCGAAACTCGCCGCATTGCCTCACTTCACTTCACACGCACTCACATCGGTTTGCTTCCGTTCGTGAACTTTTAGCTGGAAAGCCTTTTGGCTGCACAAACAGCAGGAGAGCCTTGGTAAGCAGGTGCAATTAAACGGCTTCATTGCTGCATGCACATGCGAATACACCAACATATGTGAGCATGAAAAAGCTTTTGCTGTTGCTGTTGTACGCTGCTAATGAGCCTGAAACTGGAAATTAGTTAATATCCTGCGTTGCTAGGACAGCCGGTTGGATATCGACGCCTTGCGTGCATGCCCGAATAGCTTTAATAACGACTATCAGACGACAGCAGCAGCAGCAGCAATATTTACATATGCACACACATACATTCACACATGCTTAACAGAAATTTATCCGTAGATGAGCCAAGAGGCAGTTATTAGCAATTCGTGACCACTGAACAAAAAGTCCTGACCGTCAGACCCAAATGCTACTACGTCGCTCCGTTGGTGGGGGAAGCCAAGTGCCGCGCTCGTTCAAGTGCATCATAAAAAGCTGCACAGTAGCCGCTGGTGGATGGATAGCTGGTTGGCGGTTGCAAACCGCCTGTTCACTCACAAGAATTATGAGGTGTCAAGCTGAATTTTTTGTGTCCTTTAAATGGTTATTCGATGTGCTGCTATCGATTAGATTGTGTTCGCTGATGGATCGAAGAAAATTTATGCGTGAGCACATGTTCGCAATTGCAGATGTGTTGTTGTTGTGGGCAGAAATAATTAAATATCAAAATTTTTATAAATTCACTTCCATAATATTTATGGAGGAGGCATACTCGTATACGACTATGTGCACATGTACATAAGCGCTGGGTGCTAGGGTGCCTGGTTTAAATGTTGGGATGAATGCAACAGTTTTTTCTTTATTAAATTCTTAACATTTTTTCTTTATTTTTTATCCAATGAAACAGTCGAAACAGTAGTAGAATTGCCCTCAATATTTTTTCATATGCAGATTTTTAGTTTTTTTTTATCGCATAAGCTTCTTAAGCTAACGTTTTAAAAACTTCATTTTACATACCATATCTCAGAGCCATCTTTTACGCGGACTACTTCATTAACACCGCATCATCTCTGTGGGTTAATATGATCTCTCACGGTAATGTAAGTCTCTCCTGTAATGTAAGTATAGTTCTGTTATTATTATTTTTTTTTATTTTATTATTATTTCTTCATTAATACAATATATCACTTAAGGGGTTATATACAGTTCATGGGCCAAAAAAAGCGAATTTTTAAGAATTTTTTCTGAGAAGTCTTTAGAATTTATTGATTAAAAAAGTTTACATACTTATTATGGTATTATTCAACAATATTTTAATCCTTATAACTAGTAAAAATATTTCTCTGGAGAAGAGCTACAGCTGATCTCCAGGAGATCCTCTAAAAAAAGACGTCTTGCGGTGACCACTCTATATCTGAACTGGATCATCTGAAATTAAAAAACCAAACAGATTTCATTAATGTAATGTTAAATGTAGTGATTAGTCACGAAGGAATAAGCAAAAAAAATTTTTTGTCAAAATGGCGCCTTCTCAAAGAAAAAAGT
This sequence comes from Ceratitis rosa, assembly GCA_037013455.1. Classification (NCBI taxonomy): domain Eukaryota; kingdom Metazoa; phylum Arthropoda; class Insecta; order Diptera; family Tephritidae; genus Ceratitis; species Ceratitis rosa. The sequence continues at coordinate 12,212,653 of JAWMAG010000005.1, read as the reverse complement.
CGATTTTTCAGCGAAATTTCGATTTTAAATTGTTTATAAAAAAAGTATTTATCGGAAAAAATAAAACCTTAGATTAATCACTGAAAAATATATTCAAGAAGCTTGTGTTACAATTTTAGACAAATCGGTTCAGACGTTCCAGACTTCCAGGCGCTCCGAAACGTCTTTACAAATGTGCGTGTAACTTCGAAAATATTTGCCGGATCGATTTGAAAGTTCTTGTGTGTATTCTTAAATATATGTAGATACAGAAAATAAAATAAAAAAAACAATCTTCCGTGCGTTTTGCTATCTGCAATTCTAAGCCGCCGGGACAGAGATCAATGTCAAACGCTTTTTCTGGTTTTCGTTCGGGACATCAACTACGGGAACTGTACACATTGCAATTTTTTAATAAAATCTGTTTCTATAAAAAAATTCATAAAAATTCTTATCCTTTGAGGCCCGTAGCCCCTTTTTTAATCTCTCTTCAATGAAATGGTAATAGGTGTTATGAGGGAAAAGTCAATGAATTGTTATGAAATTACTCATATCTCTCTTATTTCCTCGACTCTGAATTGATGTATTAAAACGAAGATATACAAAATTTGGTCTCTACCTAAAAACAAGTTTATAATGACTTTGTATAAGACTTTCCAAGAGTTCATGTTTTGGACATTTTAGAGGCTGTGACTATACGAGTATATGTGACTGCCGATTTCGGTAGATCAGATACACGTGAGTGCCTCCACTCCGGTTTTGTTGGAAGCCTTACTAGGAAGGTGAAGGCACTTCCGCCTCAAAGTAAGCGTGTGCAGGCAAATTCTTTCAGGCAAATTGGACTAAGCAATGAATTTTATCTCCAAAATTATATGCAAAACCATAATAAAAAAATTCTATAAAGTAGTTTCACTTCGAAACTTTTAACACTAACGGTGTTTGTTCAGAAGTTTTGATCTTGCCACTTGTAAAATATCCAACTTGAAGATTTGTTTTAATTGTTTCTGAGACTATCTTCTAAGCAGATACCATAATATAATAGATATGTGTAATAAAAAGAAATCAATGATTTTTGCATGAAATTGAAGGCTTTAATTACCATAGTTAGAATGATCCCATTTAGGTAAAATATGCGTCGTTTTGTTGGATAATTTATTGCCATTTTAACGGTAATTTCATTATGCTTCTCCCACAGAAGTTCTCGTTCCTATTGGCAAAAAATTGAGACAGTCGATTTTCACAATACTCTCTTGAAGCGAATTTTTCACCAGCAAAATTATTCGCCAGGAACAGGAACAGATGGTAGTCACTTGGTGCCAGGTCCGGACTATAAGGTGGATGCATAACAACCTCCCAACCAACTTCTCGAAACTTACGGCGTTTTCCTGGATGGAGCACAATTCCTCTCCGCTTCCTCAAACTCCTGGCCGCTTCTGGGCGATTGCTTCCTTCAGACGGTCCAATTGTTGACAGTGCAATCTCACACAAAGACACAGTAAAACCTTTTAATCGTTTCAGAAATTGGTCGATTTTGTGGCGATTCAGCAATGATTCGCAGATCCATGAGGTTTTCTTGCGTTAACCCGTGCGACACCCACATATCGAGCTTATTTTCATATCCAGCTTGATGGTTCCAAATGTGCAATCTTTAGCTTTTGGACAATCGAAACAGTACTTACATGACGGTCGGACTTGATGAAGTCCATGATTTAATCTACTACACCGATATTTGTTTCATGCCGTTTTTCTTAGGCGGCAGAAGTAAGAAAATAATTTGCTAGATGATTTTTATTTATTGATTTATTTATTTATTATAAATGAAAAATAATAATACAATTATTATTTTACAGAGAAAGAAGCACTAGCTGCCAGGGCTTACGGTTCATAGATGCTTTTTATTATAAATAAAATGGAAGGAGTTAACATTTTGTACTTTTTTTCGAAACTTAGACTCATAGGTGTTCTGGACTATATGGGGAACGTCTTGCTCATGGGGCCATTCCAGAGAACTGTATACATATCTACCTCTTTCCTCAGCTAAGTATTTGTTTTGTTGTTGACTAGCCTTCACCAGAAGGGCCAACAGCAGATAACAGCGCAATTGATCGAAGTGAACAGAACCGTAATCGATTAAACGGCAATAATTTCGTCATATTGGCGGCATTAAAAACACAGTGTCATTTCGTTCATCTCAATTTGGAGGGAGATGTGTTGTAATTTTGTTGAATAGTAGCCGAAAACTTCCATACAAAACGAAAGTAACCATTTCAATACTACCGGCGTACGATTCCGGCGCATTGTCGCTGAATTCCACATTTTTTCATCTCTACATCACAGTTTCTGTAGTAAGAGGAGTAACATACCAGGTGTGTTAGTTGAAATTTGCCGGTTTTTTCGATAAAGAAAACACTTAATTTTCAGAGGAGTCCCAAAATTTTTTATTCAAAGTATTGACCATTGGTTTCTACACATTTCGCCCATCTCTCAGACAAATTATAAATACCATTCCAAAAAAACTTTTTCTCTTTCGATGCAAACCATTCGACGAGCCATTTTTCGACTTCTTCAAAATTAGCGAAGGACTACTCTGCAAGGGAGTGTCCCATCGATGCGAAAAGGTGATAGTCGGACGGGGCGAGGTCTGGAGAGTACGGCGGGTGCGAAAATATTTCCCAATTAAGTATTTTTAATGTGTCTTTCACCAGTTTAGCGGTATGAGACGGCGCGTTGTCATGTTGCAAGATAACTTTGCCATGTCTTCTATTATTTTGGCGGAATGTGACTTGCGTATTTTTGTAGGTTAATATCAATAGAAAAAAATTACATACATGCCAAATCATAGAAATTTATACATATTGCTAGCGACGTACACTAGTAAAACCGGCACACTTCAACAAACACACCTGGTATATCAAATTTGATTACTTAGTATGTGAGAAAGAGATGTGCGTGTAAACATTAATAAATAATGCCAAAATTCCTTATTACACGTTGATTAGCAGAGTTCAAACAGGATGTAAGGTAAGTTAACAACATCTGCATATATAATATGTAACTATGTATGTCCGAATGTGCATGCATTGTATTGCAGTTTTAAATTTTGTTTAACATCAGTATAATAACAGTATACGTGGATATATGCATGTGAACTAAATGGCAATGTTCAATGAAATCTTATTTTCCGGTAAATTATGAAAGTCAAATTAGTTAAAATGAATTCTGTTTACTTAACTTTTAGTTTCATTAAACTTATTTCGAAGAAATTGTTACATTTTTACAAAATATTACACTTTTTTTGGGCATACGAGTATATGAGTGCGCTACAATTGGCAATGTTGTATGAATTTTTTTTTCATTAAAATAAATTTTAAAAGAAAGATTACTGAATTTTTGTTGCCACACTTAAATTTGTTTAAAAAATCAAATTTTTTGTGAAAAATTTACTCTTTTGTTATATGATACATGTACCAGGCAAAACTGCATTAATTTATACAAAATAATAATGTTTTTAACAGTCAGTTTTCCAATCAATTTTTTAATTGTTGTTAGTCAAAATGAAACATTTTTAAAATTTTTTTAAATTTTGTTTTAAGCCTAGGCATACGCATTTTAAATACGATTTGAATACCTTTGAAATTAAAATAATATACATACACGTATATACATATCTATTTCTCTAAATAATATGCAACAATGATATGAAAATGTATACTTGTAAAAATGAATGAATGTGCAAAATAATAAAATCATAAATACTAAAATTACTTTTAATTGGTTAAATTAAAAAAGTTTGCATTCATAGGAAAAAATTGTTTATTTGAGTAATTTAAGCCACTACTCAACTGATTGATGTCCAATTAAAATTAAATGCTGACAACGGTGATTTCCAAGAAGTGCGATGGTCGAGACTAGGACGGGTGGTGGGTCCTTGTGAAATATTCTACAGCAGCTACATAAAGGAGCGCAAATTTGGTGTCGGATTTGTGGTGGTAGAGAGATTCGGAAGAGAGGTCGCAAAAACAGCCGGTACGATGTGGACTGCCGTGCAGTAGTGAAGAGAAAGCAAGCTGCCTACCTCGCAACCTTGCGATCCACCACAACACCTGCGGGGTGCGATAGATTCCGAGAGCTGAAGAGGAAACCAAGACGCATTTGCAGGAAAAAAGAAAGACAACGATATGCGTGAGTATCAGGAGCTTGAGAAGCTAGCCGACAGGTTTATTGTTCGCTTTCAAGACCGCAACAAACTTTTGTAGGCCTCATAGGGGTAATCTAGTAACGGATGCCCAGAGTAACCTTAATTTATGGAGGAAACACTTCTTCAGCCTGCTGAATGGTAGTGGAAATGAAACACATGGTGATGATGAACCCGAAACCTCCATTGATGATGATGGAAAAGACACTACACTACCCGATTATGTTGAGGTTCGAATAACGATTCCGCGCTTAAAGAACAACAAAGCGGTTGGAGCTGACGGCCTACCGACAGAGCTATTCAAACAGTCGGCGGTGAAGAGCTAACAAAATGGATTTATCTGCAAAAGTCAATTTGAATCGCAGATACCGCAATAAGAAAAAATAAATAATTAAATAGTTGTCAAAATATTGAATCAACTAATAAAAAAAGAGTATATGATGTCTGCCAAATGTTTTCATAAAAAACAATAAAGTATTTAGCTACCTTTTAAAAATTTTTTCTAAAAAAATGCTTTTTTTACAAAGAATCTTATGGTTTTTCAAGTAAGGGAGCCTTTTTGTCAAGAGGAAGCGAGGAAATTGTTTACTTATCCAACTGTTAATTATTGATTCATGGTACACCGTTAGTGCCACTATGTCGAACTCCATCTGATCTTTCCAAAGGAGTGGAGGTGCTTCTCCGTACAGCATTTATTCATTGTTTAATGATTCTAGTACAATTTTCTATTAAGTAACAAAATTGAGTGAACAAACAATATTTTATGGGCGCCAATTAAGAGGTTTTGTACAGTTAATGGGCCAAAAATATAGCGAATTTTTAAGAATTTTTTTGAGAAGTCTTTAGAATTTATTGACTCAAAAATTTTACATACTTATTATGGTATTATTCAACAATATTTTAATACTTATAACTAGTAAAAATATTTCTCTGGAGAAGAGCTACAGCTGATCTCCAGGAGGTCCTCTGAAAAAAGACGTCTTGCGGTGACCGCTCTATCTCTGAACTGGATCATCTGAAATTAAAAAACCAAACAGATTTCATTAAAGTAATGTTGAATGTAGTGATTAGTTACGAAGGAATAAGCAAAAAAAAATTTTTTGTCAAAATGGCGCCTACTCAAAAAAAAAGACGATTTTTCAGCGAAATTTCGATTTTAAATTGTTTATAAAAAAAGTATTTATCGGAAAAAATAAAACCTTAGATTAATCACTGAAAAATATATTCAAAAAGCTTGTGTTACAATTTTAGGCAAATCGGTTCAGCCGTTTTCGAGTTATAGTGGTCACGGACTTTGAAAACACCATTCTGAGAAAAACGCGTTTAAAGTTATACTTACGTGTATACTTGTGCGTGTAACTTCGAAAATATTTGCCGGATCAATTTGAAATTTCTTGTGTGTATTCTTAAATATATGTAGATACAGAAAATGAAAATAAAAAGATCGATTTTTTGAAAATCATAACTGTATATAACCCCTTAAGCCCGCGGTAGCCGAGTAGTCCTCATGAAAATCCATCAGCCATTCGGAGGCGACTTAGTGTAAACTTTCGGTCCCTCCATTTTTTGGAAAATATCAAGACGAAAGCCACAAATTGGAGGAGGAGCTCGGCCAAAAATCGCTTCATATTTTAATAAATTCATAGGTTTTAGTTTGCTTATATCGTATGTAACATGAATTGAAATGACATAATTATTTAAAAAAAGAGCTATAACTTTTCAAAATGTATTTTTCACACAAATGTGAAAATACTTAATGCGATTCCCATTATCTAAAATAAAACTAAAAAGTTGCTTAGAAAAAACTAAGGGGAGCTTCAAATTGTGAAGAAGAGACGTATCTAAAGAGATTAAACTCTACTTTGACGTCGAACTCTTCTTAAAGAAATTCACTATGGAAGGCGGAAAAGAATTTTAAACCACCAGTAGAAACTGAAAGACCGCTCAGACAGAGGACCGATACTCGAGGCCGTTCTAGAGAATAAAAGGCAACTGCTTTGCAATTCAAAAGAAGAGAACATAAGACAACCAAATGTTGAGTCTTTAATATTCGACAATGAAATAAAAGCTTCATATGCAAATCCTTTAATTCACTATTTACTTTCTTTCCCCCAAACACAATTCTGTAAAAATTTAAAATATATTTCAATTTCTTAAACCTTTCTCCCAAGATCACCATACGTGTAATTCACTTACAGTGCCAGCAACCCAAAAAAAATTTGGTATAGAAACTACACGCCAAACTCTGGATGTCAACTTGTAGTGCACAAGGTCAAATGAAAATCCGATGTTTTCGAGCAAAATTTTGATCCGGCTCAATGGGTATGTAGACAAGAAAAATTGCCGAATTTTGGAAGAAGAGCAACCGTAAAGGATTAAAGAGCTACCCTTTCATCCAGAAATAACAACGGTTTAGTGTGGTTTGTGAGCCGTTAAAATCATTCGGAAACCCACAATGGCGACATTTTAGTTTCAACAAGACGGCGCCATTTCCCACACATCTCATCAATCAATAGATTTAGTAAGAGAACACATCAGTGAGCAGATAATTTCACGTTTTGGGCCGGTTGATTGGCCCCCAAGATTATGTGAGATCCCACCGACAGACTTTTTCCGGTGGAGATATGTAAGGTCTAAACTTTATGCGGACAATCCTGCTTCGATTCAATCCATAGAAAGCATCACGCGTGTCATTCGCCAGTTACCAGTCGAAATGCTCGAACGAGTCGTCGGAAATTGGACTCAAGGGATGGACATGAAAGAGATATTCTTCAAAATATAATATAATATAAAATGGTAGTAAACGTTCCCCATTAAATTTTAATTTTCTCTGTTTTTTTTTTTTCTTTAAAAACTTCAAAATGGATCACTCTTTATGTAGAGATTTGTGCATTTTACATACCTAAAGCCAACAAAATGGCTGAGTGCATTTTTTAATTTGGTTAATTCTCTTTGTTTACACAATGGCAATAAAAACTTAAAAAAAAAAGGTAAGGCAGCACTCACATTCAGCATTGCCAATTTGCATTAAAATATTTTGACGACTCACGGAAAAATTGGTATTAAACAAAGAGCATATAGAAATGGGACAGAGGAGAATCCGGAGTAAAAGCGAAGTAAATGTGGAGGATGTAAAATATGTATGTATGTAAAAAGTGAATTGCCAACAAAGCCATAGTAGTTGAGTTGTTGTAAAAAATATTGCTACAAAGCAGCATATGAGTGAAAACAAAACCACCGGCAGCGGCTAACAACTGTTGCCGGCACGAAATGCTATCTGTAAAATCATACTTGGTACGAGCACACGAGGGGATTAGCAATACGAGGGGATTAACAAAAGTTCGGTTAGTTGGTGACTTTCAATTTGTTTTTGTTGAATCTTAAAGCACCAAGTCCTTTGCAATTATTTTATTAGTCTTCCTTTCAAACTTTAGAACGATCGACTAAAATGGAGACGAGGAAACGCAAGACAGCTGAGGATAGCTCAGACGAAGTTCCACCACCAACGCAAACAGAAATTCGCCATGTGATTCTCTTCGGGTTTCGGCGTGACTTACGGCCAATACAAATATTTAGTGAATGCCAAATTGCATATGGAACGATTGTACCGTCTTTAAAGACTATTTCAAAGTGGTTCCGCAGATTCCAGACCGGACATTTTTCCGCAGAGGATGAAGCCTGAAAAGAGGCTCGAGTACGATCCAAAAACCAAACAGCAGTCCATGATATAGACCCAACGGGAGTAAACCCATCAGTAAAATCTAAGCAACAAAAATCAGCAGCAAAAGTAATGATGTCAATTTACTTCACCCGATCTAAAATCGTAGTCGCTATTCCATTTGAAAAGGGTCAGACGGTAACTGCAAAATGGTCCACCGAAGAGTGCTTACCAAAAGCTTTCAAAAATTTGTTGAAAAACAGGATGAAACAGGATTTGCGACGCTACTTCTTACATCATGTCAACGCGCCATCCCACACTGCTGAAATAACAAATAATTTTATTGCGATCTCTGGATCAAATAAATACGTCCAGCACCATATTAATGCTGAACTTCATAAGCTCAAATAGCAAGATTTTGAAGACTGTTTTCAGAAGTGGGTCTATAGGCTTTAGAAATACATTGAAATCAATGGCGATTATGTAAAGATTTCTTTTCTGGTAAATTTACCGATTTTTTGTTAATACCCTCGTATGTATTTGTATGTGTGTATATATGTATGTGTAATTGTCGTTTTACGCTTACTTACTTTATTATAAAATTAATTCGACGTTTTTGTGGCTTAAAGCGGCTTTACTCTGTGCCTTTTTTATTCGTTTCCCATTTCAATTCTCCATTTCCATTTCCATTCGGTGTTGAACGTCACCCTCACATTTTGGATTTTATTTTTTTTTATTGTCTTTCCGGTGTAGCTGCATTTGTTCAAAATTAAGTTCATTATTCTCTTGCTAAAAAATATACATATTTACATATATTTTAAAGCACATACTGACAGATGTTACTTTATATGAAGTAAATACATATATATATATATATTTTTGTTAAATGCATACTAAAGCCGGTGCGTTGGAGGTAGTCATGGTCTGCTATAAGCCAATTTAATACCTTCGAAATTATTCAGCTACTAGAACTTTTTTCAGCTTTCAACTTTTTTGAAATTCAAAATTCATAAAAAGTAACGCAGTAGCAAACTCAAACAATATGTTAAAAGTTTTATAATAAAATGTGACAAAAACACAACGAGCATAAAAACTGAAATTAATGAAAGCAAAAAAGTGTAAATCAAATTAGCATTGGATTAAACAAATATATTTTTTGAATTTCATACGCTTAGCTATGCTATTTAGCCAACAATCAGACTGATGTTTCGTCCTTTATCTGTAGACGAAGCAGATTTCATAATAGATACGTAAACTTCGTTACAAGCCATACGTGTAGCTTATGACTTCACCACAATCCACTAGAGTTGAGAGGGAAGCATCGTTTATGATGATCTCACAAATACTGCTTCTTCTTGACTTCCTCTTAAATTTCTTCTGGGCTGGAGGGCTCTGCTGACTTCAGTGTCGTCCTTATGCGCAACAAGCATGACTTCAGTTTTACGCGGCCATTATGAGCCATTATGCATTGCGCACTATCAAGGCAAGGCCAGAGTATCTCTGAAGTATACCCTACACAAGCCCGCAAGTATTTGAAGATATGCACTCATCCGGGTTGCACTTGTCTACTGTACCTAGAGTGAGGTATTCATTGATAGATATGAGTATATTCCTTCTGATACACAGATACTATTAAATGCATGTGAATACTATAATTATTTTTACTTGATCATAAAAACCTAATCGTGAAAATTTAATTGACCAAAAATTAATAAAGAAATTGTTTGATAATAAATATGGACCAGCATTTAAAGGATTCCACAAATAGATTCAATCGTTCTACAATAATTGCAAAATATAGAAATAAATTATGGAAATAAAATCAGCTTCTTTAACGACCATTGGTCACATTTACGATTTGTCACTAGTACACGAAGTGGTAATAAAATTTTTATTAATTTTCCACATAAAGAATTCTATGTTTATGTATGATACTCTATATATTATGCGCATACTTATACTTTTGTATGTATCAGAACGAAATTTTTTGCTGAAAGTCTGTCACCAAATTGATATTATTACCCTGTAGTCAAATGAACTGGTTATAGAAATTATTTAGATAGATGGCAATAGAGACACGCGTTTGTATACTAGTATAAGACTGGTTCAAAATTGATAGAGAAGTTATCAGTTTAGTTTTGAGTCAAAATTAAAGCAAATAAATTAAAGTAAATAGATTAAATATAAAAATAAATATGCTTCATATTTATAATGATATATTCACCTTTATTTATTTTGTTACTATTATTTCTACACATTAAATTTCTATTGTAATTTTTCACAAATTGTGTGTATCACAATTTTAAATATTTTTATCAGTAAAATTTATAAAAAGAAAACAAAATTCTCATATTATTAGTGTAGTAGAGAAGAAATCTATTATTTTTCCAATAGTTGGCGCTAATTTTCTGTATCTCGCGTTGTATAAGTCCTTTCGGGTTGTGTTAAATAGCGTTAGAAAGATGACATTTCGGATTAAAAAAAACTTTTCCGACAGTTTTCTGGTTGGTTGATTCAGTTTTGTTTGAGTGTGTGTCAAAGATGGACACTAGCAAAGAGAAAATACGCTATAATTTACAGTTTTTCTTCGATGAGGGCGAAAAGGCAAGCCAGACGACTGAAAATGTGAAAAGCGTTCTGAGTTGGTTCTGATACTGTTACAGTCAATCATACACAATTTCGGTTTCATTCCGGTAATTTTGATGTAAAACATGCTACTCCTTGAAGGCCAATTGTCGAAAACGTCGATAAAATCATGGACGATGTCGAGTCCGACCGTCAGGTAAGCAAGAGCTCAAGAGCTAAAGATTGGAACCATTCGAATAAGAAAAAATTAAACCAATCATTTTCATGCAAAAATAAAATAGTAAATATTATAGTTATAAAAATAATCCAACAAAATTAATTTCGAATCATGTTTAGGCAATGAAATCGGACCAATAAAAAAATACCAGTAGTAAACTAGTACATTTTTTTTCAGTATTATATAATATTATATTGGGTTGCCCCAAAGAAACCGGCGATTTTTCAAAAGAAAGTAAATACATTTTTTTAAATTTAATTATGAACTTTAATAAATTATGTAATTTCCATTTTGTTGGATGAGATTTCGCCATCTTCCCGGCAACATCATTATTCCACGCTTATAGAACTTCTGACCTTTATCAGCAAAAAAACTGAACCAGGTGCGATTTTATAGCCTCGTCAATTCTGGCCGTTTCTCATTGATGGATGTATTCAATTTGTCCAGTTGTTCACAGTATACATCGGAATAAATCCAACCCCACCAAACTGTCAGCATAATCTTCTTTTGGTGAATATCAGTCTTTGAAGTGGTTTGTGGCGCTTCATCATGCTTGGATCATGATCGTTTTCGATTTCAAAAAATTGCGTTTAAGATGCACATCACAAGCGTTGAAGCGGCTTGTTAAATGAATTTCTTTTAATTCATGTGGTACTCAAATATCAATTTTTTACAAATGCAAAACGTCGTATATGATTATGAACGGTTGATTTTGGTATACTGAACATCTCTCTAATCTCGCACTCAGTTACATGACGATCCGATTCGATTGAAACCTTGATCTCGTCATCATCAACTTCACTTGGCCGACCTGAAAGTGGCTTACATTTGAGTGAAAAATCTCCCGAACGGAATTTGACAAACCAACTTCGACACCGTGTTTCTTTTAAGATCTGATCACCATAAAAATTCTGCAACTTTTTAGCAACATGCGCTGCAGTTTTGCTTTTAAGGAAATAGTAAAGTAAAATATGGGGAAAATTTTCCTTTGTGGGCTTCATATTTTTTCTAAAACAAGCTAAAATTGACAGCTTATAACTGTCAAAAGAAAAAATACAATTAAATAGTCATAAGTCAAAGAGATAAAAAACTATTTCAAAAATTTTCATAATTTCAAAATTGAAAAGAAAAATTATTACACGAGCTGTTCGAGCATTTGAGCAATGAGTACTCGCACCCTCGTTCATTGCTCATTGCTCGAAAATTTTCGAGCTTGAGCTTGAGCAATTCGAGTTTTCTCTAGCACAAAATCTTGAGTTCTAGTACCAAGTGTGTTTGTTGAAGTGTACAGGTTTTACTAATAGATGTCGCTAGCAATATGTATAAATTTCTATGATTTGGCATGTATATACTTTTTTTATATTGACATTAACCTACAAAAATACGCAAGTCACATTCGGCCAAAATAATAGAAGACATGGCAAAGTTATCTTGCAACATGACAACGCGCCGTCTCATACCGCTAAACTGGTGAAAGACACATTAAAAACACTTAATTGGGAAAAATTATCGAACCCTCCGTACTCTCCAGACCTCGCCCCGTCCGACTATCACCTTTTCGCATCGATGGGACACTCCCTTGCAGAGCAGTGCTTCGCTAATTTTGAAGAAGTCGAAAAATGGCTCGTCGAATGGTTTGCCTCGGAAGAGAAAAAGTTTTTTTGGAATGGAATCCATAATTTGCCTGAGAGATGGGCGAAATGTGTAGAAACCAATGGCCAATACTTTGAATAAAAAAATTTTGAGATTCCTCTGAAAATTAAGTGTTTTCCTTATCGAAAAAACCAGCAAATTTCAACTAACACACCTGGTATATACATAAATATTTGTTATTTTTGGGACTCCATATACATACAAACATACATAGATATCATATATAAATAGATGGAAGGATGTGCATCGCGACTGTTGGTCTCTTGTGCTCTCTTATTTTTATAATATTACATCGCTGAGCACTAAGTCCCTCAGAAGCCCAAGCCGACATAAAGGCCTGATTTTGTCGCTGAAGCCTTATGTACACCTATGTATGTTTATGCATATGAAGAATAATACTGTAAAATCCTTGTGGAATATCTTAAATATATAAAAAATATCTTATGAAATGCATGCTTTGGTATTGCTTTTGAATGGAAAAGGTAAACATGTTCTTCTAGGAACTGCACGTGTAAAAAAGAAATAGAAGTTCATAGCTGATTGTTCATGCATCTTACATTGATGTTGTATACATACAATTCCTACTGGGCACTCACGCTCGCACATACCTATGTACTTGTATGAACGGTTGTACGGACCCATACATGTTGGAAACATGTTGGAAACCGAAAAGAACAGTGGGTGGCCGTACAAATGGAATGAATAACGAAAAGTTTTACAATAAAACCTGAATGGCATAACAAATTAAGAAGTTGACCACATTAGCCACAACACACATACACCCGCACTTACACAAGCACACAAACACATGTACATGCACGTGCAAGCTGCTAACCAATTGGTATACTTTATGTGATTGCGACATAAATGTGCAATGTGAATAAGACATGAACACACATACATACCTACATACGAGTATGTGAATGCATAAGCTAAACTCAGGATGTTACCATTGAATATTTAATAAATGCCTAACATGTAAAGTTTTTTGATATCTTCATCTCTTCATCTCTGAAACTTTTGACATTTTCGCCCATTTTATTGACGTGTGTGACAGTCATAACCATAACCGACCGGTGGTTGCACTAACAAATTAGGTACAAGTAGGGAAAAGTTATCTATTTAAGCAAAATACAAACTGCTAAACTTTTAGTCTCTTTACACATATAAATATAGGTATATACAGGTGTGTATGTGTACGTACATACATACATACATTGTAATCTCATCTTTCACTCCTAAGGGCGCAATTCCCAACGCTCTTCGTAACTTTTGTTACTTTAGCAGGTGAGAACGAAAGCCAAATGTCCTTGCGGCTGATTTTTTCTATTATAAGTTTTTAGAAAATTGAATTATGGCAGCATAAAAAAATGTATATATATATAAATAGAGCAAAATAAAATTAAATTACACACAATACTTTAGAAAAGTTTCAGCGGAAGCACTAGCCTGCAGTTACCATAAATGAAAAAATAATAATAATATTAAGCCGAGTATGTAGGTATGTATTTATACAACAAAGTGGCCTTAAGCGTGGATATGGCCTTTTGAGTTGATTTTCTGAGCTTAATATTTATTAGCATTTAAATTTGAGGTGAAAAGATTGTGATGAAAACTTTTCATTTTACTAAAAAGAGACTTGCCGACTTTGTAACTAAAGCGCTTATGGATGAATATTCTTACAAAATTTATTTAAAAATATTTTTTATAAAAAACTTGATTCAAAAGATTTTGCTACCAACTGGGGGTATTTGAAAAGTCTACAAATTAATAATTATGATGGGCATCAGTGCTGGTGGATGGAAAACTTGAGTGTTTCGGCTTTTGTTTTGATGAAAGAAGTCGACTTGTCCTCATGTCTCAACATTTAATAAAGTATCACAAGAGGGAGCTGTAATATTCGAAAAGATGGATGACTTGGATTTTTTTATTACAAATCTAACAGAAAAGCTCTGAAGTGACAGGTGTGCCTTGAAAATACCCAATACTTCTCACATTATTTTAACGGCCACAATAACCGACTTGCGCTCTGCCATTCAGAATACCAAAGTTCGAGTTCTGATTCTACTATCATCCCAAAAATTATAGAAGGTAAACTTTTGATTGGCATGTCAAGCCTGCCAAATGTATTTCTGACATCAAATAAAACCTGCACACGAAAATCCAACGGAGTCTATGAAAGAATGTCCGATCTGGAGTCTTCGGAACCACTTAGAAATAATATTTAAAGACGGTACAATCGTTCCATATTAAATTTGGCATTCACTGAATACTTGTATCACTTGGCGAATCTCTGTTTGCGTTGGGGGTGGAATTTCGCCTGACTTATTCTAGCTATCTTGCGTTTTATCGCCTCTGTTTTAGCCGATCGTTCTGAAATTGGAAAGAAAGACTAATAAAGTAATTGCAAAGGATTTTGTATGTTTAAATTTAACAGAAATTAATTGAAGTCACCAATTGACTGAACTTTCATAACATGCATTATTGGCGCCTTTATAACCACTGAAGCGAATGTCGGCCGAACTCCTCCTCCAAATTGTTATAATCGGTGGGACCTACAATTTGAACTAAGCGGTTTTATTTCTTGTCAAAAATACACAAGGAGGGCTTGACGTGCGATCACCGCTAGAAAAATTTATTTTCTGTAACTGTAGATGTTGTTCGAACCAGGACTCGAAACCCAGCCTTCAGATTGACAGTCTGCAATGCTAATAATTCGAAAATTGTGGTCGCCAATTATAGCTACTTGTAAATACAAATAGAACAAAAACTAAATCAGTTCATTTAAGTAAACTGTCAATAAAAGAACAAACAATTTTGTTGATTTTTGATTTCACGATTCCAATCGATTGAATTTCATTATTTTTAAATATGTATATTCAATTGTCAAATAAACAAAAGAAAAAATTATTTTATTAAACACTTTACCAGCAAATCAATTAAATAAATTTTTATGTTCGCTTAAAAGCCTCAACGTATGCAATATTAATAAAACAGCATTTAAATGGCTTCTATACGTGTATGTAGGTATATGCAGACACAATAATGCCCTGCTGGGAAAGCTGCTCATTTTGAATCAGTTTTAAACTAGAATGCGAGAAGCTAGCATTATGCCATAATATATTTTATATCAAATCATAACCATATATCAGCAAATATGTTTTTAAGACGGATGTCATGGAAAACACAAATCACTCAACCATGCATCAGCTTTAGACTAGTAAAATGCGAGGTCATTTGCTAGTGACTGTGAAAAATAATTTACAATGAGATTTCAGCCTTGAAATCTCACCACAAGTATGGTGAAAAACACAACACACCATACTGACTAACAACTAGAAACACTGTGTTCTAGTTTAACTTTTTGCTACAGGATACAAATATCTATATATATGTATATCTATATACTCATGTACATACATACATATGTACTCGTATGTCTTCAGGGGAAGAATGTAGCTGGAATAAATAAATAATTTTCTTTTGCCACATTGAAATTTGGCGACGTGTCTGCGCTTTGTTTCATTCTTAACCATTACACGGACATTTTCATTCACTTAGCGTACAACTATTGAAATCCGTTGTGATTGATGTTGGACATTTAGAGAGCACAACTGTCATAAGGGAGATAAATATGCAACAACAACAAATGGCAGTGGAATATAAATCGTTGAATGTGTCGCATTTCAACAAAACAGTTATTATTTACGTGCCAAACATGCATACACGTACGTGTACATACGTATGTGTACGAATACGAGTACATATAAAAATATAATAAAAATAAAATAGCGAAAGAAAATAAAATTAATCAAATACCAAAGAAAAAATCCTGAAATGGCGTACTGAATTTTAAGCATCAATAACATTAAAGTCACTGTTATTACTGTCATTGCTTTTCACCTGTTGCAGGCATTTAAGCTCAATGCAGACAAAGTGGAATGTGCGAGGGAGCTTTTAACAGCACAGTCGTTACATTATATAGGTACACTCATACGTATATCGGTGTCGTACTGATTTTGTATTTGTATTGATTGACTATTTAATAAATTTTTTCTCATTGTCGTATTTTTATTTCAATTTTTTTTCATGGCGATGCTGAAAGCTCAAGCGTAAAAATAACAATATACGAATATTTGTTTTAATAATTCAGTTTATTGACACTGAACTTAATTCTATTGCAATTCTGTTACGACTTTTACCCTTGAATCAACGGTTGGAAGGTTATTAATTTTAATGAGTAATTTTCAATCACCATCACATAAACGCAAGATTTAAATTTACCGCCATTTATGTAGCCAAGTGTTGCCAACCCTAAAAAACAACGAATCGTCAGCTGACCGTTTAAGCTTAGTAAAAATGGAGCGTTACACGATAGAACAATGTGTATTCATTATTGAACAATATTTCAAAAATAATGAAAGCCGCATTTCGAAAATTTCATTCAAATATGGTCGGAAGAAAGTTTTAACTTGGTCATCTTTTGAGAGATTAATCGAAAATTACGGGAGTCAGGAACCGTTGGAGACGTCAAACGTACTGGTTGTCCAAAAACAAGTCGTTCAAATGACAATGTTGAAGAGTGTCGATGACAATCCCGGAACCTCAATTCGACGTCGTGGACAAAGGTTGTAAATTTCAAAAAGCTCTCCACTGGGTATAATCACTAAAAACCCGTATCTTCTGTGTTACTAGTTGGTGTGGATTTTCGGCTAGAAGCAAAATTGGACCATACTTTATTGAAAATGATAAATCAGTTCTTTTTGTCGGCATTGGATGATATTGATGTGGCTTACATGTGGTTTTAAAAGGACAGTGCCACATGACATTCAGCCCTTGAAACACTTCCATTACTGCATGAGTCGTTTCCAGATCGTGTACTCCCTCGTTTTGAAAAATAGTTTACACAGCATATACATGGAATATTTCGACAAACGAGGGCGTTTGTATATGGAAAGCCGTGGAGGCCATTTGACAGATGTTTTACTTTATAAATAACACTGTCGTATGTATGATTCTATACAAAAATTACATACATTCCAAAAACTAACAACTGTGTTTTCTATTTAATTTCAATTTATACTAGGGATTAACAAAAGTTCACTCAGTTGGTGGATTTCAATTTGTTTTTGTTAAATCTAAAAATACCAAATCCTTTGCAATCTCTTTATTAGTCTTCTTTTCAAATTTTAAAACGATCGGCTAAAATGGAGACGAGGAAACGCAAGATAGCTAAGGATAGGTCAGACGAAATGACCCCACCAACGCAAACAGAAATTCGCCATGTGATTCTTTTCGAGTTTCGACGTAATTTACAGCCGATACAAATATTCATTGAATGCCAAATTTCAAATGAAATGATTTCGCCGTCTTCAAAGACTATTTCTATGCGATTTCTAAAATTCCGGACCTGATATTTTTCCGCAGAGGACGAGCCCCAAGAAAGTCGGCCAAAATCTTCCACTGATGACGTCATTGTAAATCTGGGGAAGTACGAAATTGACGAAGACCCACGATTGACACAAAAAATTATTGCTAAAGAATTGGGCTTGAATGAATCTTGGTTCTATAAGTGCGATCCAGAAACCAAACAGCAATGCATAGTGTAGTGCCCAACAAGAGCAATCCCACCCCAAAACTCTAAGCAAAAAAAATCAGCACCAAAAGTTATGATGTCAATTTACTTCAACCGATCTAAAATTAAAACTTGTTTTCTACTGGAAAAGGGTCAGACGGTAACTGCAAAATGGTACATCGAAGAGTGCTTACCAAGAGTTTCCAATAATTTGTTAGAAAACAGCAAGAAAAAGGATTTGCGACGCTACTTTATACATCATGACTACACGCCATCCCACACTGCTGAAATGAGGAGTAATTTTATTGCGATCTCTGGGATCGAAGAAATGGGCTTAACACCATAATCGCCGAATATACCATATCTTCTGTGATTTCTGGTTATTTATAAAAATTTAAAAAAAATTAAAAGGAAGGGTCTTTAATAGCAACTGGGAAACAAACTTGATAAGCTTAAAAAGCAAGATTTTAAAAACTGTTTTCAGAAGTTGATCTATAAACTTAAGAAATGAAATGAAATCAATTGCGATTATGTAGAAAAGATAAAAATTACAAAGATTATGAATAAATACAAAAATAATTTTTTGTTTGCTTTTTTTCTGGTTAAATTACCGAACTTCTGATCATCCCCTATTAGGCGCTTTGTAACCGTTGAAGCAATTTTCGATGGTGTGCGTCTTGATGTTATTCGAACTACTGAGAGCAGCCAACTGTGAAAGTGAAAATATCTCTCGAATCACTACTCGATCACGACATAATTATCATTGAATAGTAAATACAGGCCTTAATCCTAAAACGGTGGAACCGAAATAGTTCCGGCTAGGCTAATCAAATGTGAGGGCAAAGAAATGACAGCGTGCATGCACTAACCATTTTTCCAAATTTGATCTAACGACAGGAACGCATGTCTACTCTACTCATTAGAGCAAGAGTCTCACAGCTGTTCGAGCAGTTGATCGAGGAACAAACCTATTCAATATCTCATGTAAATTGCTATCGACTATACTCTGCGAAAGGTTAAATCATAGGGTACGCCGAAAGATCAAATTGATTGCATCTTATGGTCTGAGACTTACTAAATCAATCATTGACACGACATTCACCGCACTCTACAAGGCTTTCATCATTTTCGTTCTACTGTAAGTTCGGAGGTGTGACCGGTGACCATCTCGGATGAATCACCAGTAGATTTTCGCAAAAGCTGTCACCTGCTATTTAAAGTTTATTTTATTATATAACTATCTTATATACTGTTATAATAATATTATGCAATATAAAAATAATTTGGTGCGTTCTAGGTAAATATTTTCTTACTCTTTGAAGACCTTAAAGTATACATGAATATTTGACAAGACAAAATTGTAATATAATGTCGCTTAAATTTATCATTAGTCGTCTTTTGAAATTATTTGAAGCACCTCTGCATATACATATATTCATACAAACTACTTGTTCTGTTAATATGTCTTCTCGAAAATATATACAGCAACAAACCAACTATAGAAAAATTGTAATCCTCTCAAAAGTTGTAAACAAAAATCATCTAAATCTACTTGTGATTGTTTAATCACTATTACATATAACATAAAAAATAAAAGTAAATTAATCTTTTCATTTCTGAAAAATCACTGAAGAAAATTCAAACAAATTAATAAACTCTTGAGTATTAAAATTAAAAACTCAAATCTAGAAATTAGACAGCTTTCAAATAAGCTTATCAATATATATTTATATAAATATGTACATGTAGTATGTATAGGTACACTAATATTAATAATTAACAAAAGTTCGGTGAGTTGAGCAGAAAAAAAATTTAAAAATTATATGTGTATCGTGATCTTTGCTCTTTTTTATCTTCTCTACATAATCGCCATTGAGATACTAGATGCATTTCTTAAGCATAAAATCTTGCTTTTTAAGCTTATCAAGTTTATTTCCTAGTTGCTATTAAATACCCTTTCTTTTAAATATTTTTTTTATTATTGGAAATAACCAGAAATCACAAGGTGTTATATCCCAGAGATCGCAGATGACTCGTTATTTCGGCAGTGTGGAATGGCGCGTTGTCATGATGTAAAAAGCGGCGACAAAAATCATCTTTCTTCCTGTTTTCCAACTAATTTTGAAAACTTTTGGTAAGCACTCTTCGGTGTATTATTTTGCAGTTACCGTCTGATCCTTTGCCCCTTTCCAATGGAGTAGCAGCTACTATTTTAGATCGGTTGAAATAAATTGACATCATTATTTTTGTTGATGATTTTCGTTGCTTAGATTTGACGGGTGGGTTTGCTTCTGTTGGACTCCATATCATGGACTGCTGTTTAGTTTTTGGATCGTACATCGTAACCAGTAACGGCTTTACTAAAATTGCTAGACTGAACATTTTCGAATTTGCTTAAGAAAAATTTAGCAAAATGCGCTCGAGCTTCTTTTTGGGCCTCATATAAAATTCGTGATACCCATCGAGCATATTTCTTCGTATATCCCACATGATTACTAATACTCGCGATACAGCCGTGGCATTCAAACCAAATTCATTAGCAATCATTACTTGTGTCAATCGTTGAATTCACCAGAGCTACAGCGACGTCATCAGTGGAAGATTTTGGTCGACCCTCTCGGGGCTCGTCCTCTACGGAAAAATGTCCGGTCTGAAATCTTTGGAACTACTTAGAAATAGTCTTCAAAGACGGTACAATCGTACCATATGCACTTTGGCATTCACTTAATATTTGTATGGACTGTAAGATACGCCGAAACCCGAAGAAAACACAGGCAAATTTCCGTTTGCGTTGGTGGTGGAACTTCGTCTGACCTTTCCTCAGCTATCATGAGTTTTTTCATCTCCATTTTAGCAATTTAAAAAAATTGCAAAGAATTTGGTATTTTTAGATTTCGCAAAAACAAATTGAAATTCACCAACTGACCGAACTTTTGTTAATTCCCTGCTACATGCGACATCCCGGACTGAGAGTATGCATTTGTATGAGCATTGTAATGACAGCTGTGTAAACATAGTGATTTTTTATCCAAATCTGAATGTATGATTTAATCCTCTCAACTGAGCAGCACTACTCAGTAAACATCAGAATTAGCAGAATCTCCAATAAAAGATATAAAATAAAAGAGCAACGAAATTGTATAAAATCATTGTACAGTAAGCAAATTTCTCGAAAGTTAGAGGAAAAATAATTTCAAAAATATCTCAATTGACAGAAAAATTGAGTTGTAATAAGTCGGAAAAAAAAAATTTTAAATCCACTTCACATGCTAAGTACTGAAAATTTGTTATTTTGTTATGTTTCAGCATCTATAAAATGGATTTCAACAAAAGAGCCATAATTTTCACAAAAACAATAATTAGATAATTTTTGTTTTCAGATTAAACAAATTGTAGAATTTTTTGAATATTTTGAATTTTTAAATTTAAATTTTCTTATTTTAAAAAATAAGTATATAATATTTAAGAAAAATTTTATTATTCAAAATAAAAAAAAAAAAAAATTAGCAAGAGCTCACTGCCACCAGACATACGTACATAATTTTATAAAACCTGAAAGTATGCAAGCGCACGTCATCAACATAGGTAATAACGAAAACATGAAAGAATATTTCTTCGAAGATTACTGCCAGAGTTAGAAAGATAATCGATTATTGCAGATCATCAATTCGGTTTTATGCAGATGCATAGCACTCCGGAGCAATGCCATCGTTTAATTAAAACAATACTTAGCAGTTTGAAGGAAAAAAAAGATATGTTGCGTAAAATTTTTCGATATACAGCAAGCATCTGGCACTCAGGACTGCTATATAAAATTAAAAAGATACTTCTCATCCAATTATATCTCTTTCTTAGATCTTACCTAAGTTACAGACATTACTACGTTTAAATTCAAGATTCAGTTTCAGACATATACGAGGTAAATGTTGGAGTTCCACATTCTTTCATCCTTCTCTGCAATCGGGGCTACAAAAATTGTACAAAGGCAATTGAATTAACTACAAAACTGGCTTACCAAATGGAACATTTCGGTAAATGCTTCAAAATCTGTCCATGTCACCTTCACACTTAGGAAAGAGGAGTGTCCAAACCTCAGCCTTAATCAACTTTTACATTTACATAAAGATCTAAAAATACTCATGGTTATAGACGAAATAAAAAGGTTCAGCAAAGGATATATCGAAAAACTTAACAACCATCCAAACACACAAACTATCAACCTGCTAGACAATAGCGAGGAAGTACGAAGACTACAACGACTGCATCCTCTAGACTAGAATAAAATAAATAAAAATAACAAAAAAAATAACATGCCTTAATTTTAGGACAAATTGCACTTAATGCATCAACGTAAATCTAAGTTATAATATAATTTACTTATTGTCAACTGACAGATTGTAAATAAATAAACAAAAAAAAAAAAGAATATGGGTGGTGGTTACAGAGGTCAAGGATGGAAAAAACAGCTCTTCAAGTTCATTAAATTATAGGGCTTAAATTTCTGATATTTTATTCAGAAATGTGTTTAAAAGGACTGATAAAGAGTCCTTACCGGACACCCCAAGCTCTGAAAACTTGTACAAGGAAGAATTACTGACCACAAGGTATCAATGTGTAGATAATACCGAATTTCATGCTCTTATGGTAAATGCTCATGGTGGCCGTGGTAGCCGAGTGGTTAGCATTGCTTACTACCATTCGGAAGGCTCGAGTTCAAATCCTGGTATCGTACTAACATCCAAAAAGTTATAGAAAATTAATTTAATTAATAAATTAAGCTAAATTTTCTATATGCGGTCGCCCCTCGGTAGGTCCCTCAATTTGTTGGATAAAAACGTCAATACGCAAAACCACAAATTGGAGGAGGAGCTCGGCTGAAAATCGCTTCAGCGCCAAGTATATAAATGCTCATTTGATGGATTTTAGACCAACGCCTCATATATGGAAAAATTGATGAATGGGAGATATTACGACCTCCATAATTTACAGCACACCCCGGAGACTTTTTGTCGAGTGCAGTTTCTTGCCTATTGCAAAATTGTATAATGGAAGCTGTTTACTTCATTTTTGGCCTTCAGTAAAGCGTACAGATATGAAATAGTTCAACGGTGTCAAAGTGCACGATTTCGGAAGCAAATTGATATCGTCAAGACGAAGGATTACGCTGCCGGAAATCTATATTCGCTCATGCTGCGTGGCATGTGGTACCATCTTATTAAAACCACATTTTGTTTAAGTCGTGTTCTTGACGGTCGGTTATCATAAGACCATATCGCTCCGAATGTCTGTATCGTTCCAGTATTTTCAAATTTTTTTAAAATTTTATTAATTACTTAAATACTTGGACGATTATGTGCATCATGCACTTAGTCAATTTCATCGACGAATGATTTATGAAACCATCATTATTTATATAATATTTGTTTTTTGAATTATTTCTTGCTGAATCCTGAAAAGACGGAATATGCGATTTAATAATTTTTATTTTTTGACTTTAAGTATCAATTATTTAAGGTACTACGACTAACTGTGATGAAAATCAGTCAGCAGAGGTTGTAAACCGTCATGGAAAAATATGAAACAACTCCAGTTTGCTTAAAGCTCAGGACGATTTATATGTTCAAATAGGTTAAATAGTTGTAACTATAGATATTGGAGCATAAAAACACTTAGTGAAGAGTAGGTCCATTGTGATTTCACAATACTAGCCCAAAAATTTCGCTTCACCGTGCATTTTTTCCAGTCTTTAATTATTATTACTAAGATAAATTATGAAGAAATGCAGCTTTCAGATATCACTGAACTTCCATAAAAGTAAAGAGATTTCGACGTTCTTAAAATATCAGAAGCGTTTTATAAAAATACGAACTTCCATCCTTTGGGTCTGTCGATTCATCAAACAGTTGTTTATTGCGACATTTTCTCTTAAACTAAGTTTGCCTAGATGTCATTTCAGGCCACAGTGTAAGTCCAACTGCGTGTAGCCTGATCATAGGTGCACTCTTGTGGTAGTAGTTGCATGCGAAAATCTAATTTATTGTATATTGTCGTACAAGTACGCCTGCATCACAGGATTTCTCTTTATTTCTGCAATAATTTCTTGTAGAAACCGGCAATAGTATTACAATAGTATATAAATCGCTGCCTGACTGTTGCAGAAAACAAAGATATCCCTATTCGTGTCCTCATGTCCAATATAATAAGGAGCTACAAGATGAAGTTGGCCTCAAAGAGAGCAAAAAGTGGAATCCATCTGTCAAGATCAAGCTATAGGGATGGTTCAGTACTCTTCACCGAAGCGTCGAAGTTAATCATCCACCACCACTTTGAAGGCTCCGTAGTTGGGCACTTCGTTCAAGTTCAACCCCTTAATAACTCATAAAATTTAACACACAAATTTACACAACACACAAAAATTTATTATTAAAATACTTTAATAATTAATAAATAAATGGAAATAACTAACAAATCGAACACTGTGCACTGCTATTCAAATATTGACTGCCTAAAGCGTTTTGACGCGCTGCATGTGAGCACATGCAATACAGGTGTGATTGTGTACGACGCTAATATGCGGGAGTAAGCTTATCTAACAGAGTGAATCTCATCACTGTAGTAATGTCGTCACAGGGTCGGGGTGTATGTATTACCGACGATGCGTCAACATCACGCAAATTCACATACACATAGGTATATATGTATGTGTGTTTATATGTACATGGTGGCGGGCAACTGAAACGAGGTATACCGCTGGCGTGGTGTAAATGTTATGTTATGATTTGTTGGTGTTGATGTGGCTTCTCACATGGTGATTTTAAATGTTTACCGAAATTTTTCTCCCTTTAGCACAGTCTGTTGGGTTTCAGGCTAATTACACTGTGCTGTAAACTTTCAAATTCATTATTGAAATTATGCTAAAATGCCATTTAGCATTATACACGTATATGAACAGGAATGGGCTCAGGAAATCTATGCATATACATACATATCCATACATATGTTACAAAAGTATGAAACTTCCTAATCAAATCTTTTAAATACGTTTTAAGTGGTTAGAGTTGGATAGGTATAATCACTTGAAATTATTGAGTATGAATACTTAATTATGCATAAAGCATAATAAATGAAGAATTTTATATTAAGAATTA
Source organism: Ceratitis rosa (assembly GCA_037013455.1). Lineage (NCBI taxonomy): Eukaryota > Metazoa > Arthropoda > Insecta > Diptera > Tephritidae > Ceratitis > Ceratitis rosa. The sequence goes on along the minus strand of JAWMAG010000005.1, from coordinate 12,187,642 downwards.
AAAACAAGTGAATCATAAATAATATATTTAATTTGCAATGTATTCATCGATTTTTGATATCTTTTTGGGTATAATTTAATTTACTCAATATCTTTGCATATACAATATTTTTGGTTTTCCCATCGGCCACGCAAATAAAAAGGTTATCTGATTTGCCAATCCTAGAACAAGCAACATACAATTATCCATGTGCGAAGCAATAAATGTAAATCGCACAACTTCAATGATTGATCCGGAGCTTTGTTGATAGTGATTGTAAACGCTAGTCGAACAGAAAGCTGTAGTCTCTTGAATTAAAAAAAGAAGTATAGGACGGAATGATAGAGATGCAAGTAATGAGAACTTCTTCACCTTTGAAAAGTCTGGTCAGAATTGCTGCTTCTTTGACTTTCTCTTGACATTTTTTACTGCAAGTCCAAGGCTGCCAACCATGACTCGGCATATTCTGGGCATTATGTAAAGGGTGGTTAAATTGTAAGGGCTGATGTTGAATGTGAACCACACCTAAACGCCAAGCTTTTTCCCGAATTTAATTTGACATTTCTCTATTTCAGACTTACTCAATTTGAACCATGGAGAGATACACAATCCAACAACGTGTTAAAGTTATCCAGACTTATTATGAAAATTTTCGAAGAAAATCATCTTCAGTGATGAGGCACATTTTCACCTCAGTGGATTCGTCAATAAACAGAATTGCCGCATTTGGGCGAATGAGAATCCAAGAGTGATTGTCGAAAAACCAATGCACCCACAAAGAGTGACTGTTTGGTGCGGTTTATGGGCTGGCGGCATCCTCGGGCCGTATTTTTTCCAAAATGAGGCCGGTCAGGCAGTTACTGTGAATAGTGTTCGCTATCGTGAGATGATAACGAATTTTTTATGGCCACAATTGGAAGATATGGATGTGGACGATATGTGGTTTCAGCAGGACGGTGCCACTTGCCACACAGCTAACGAAACAATGGCTCTTTTGCGCAACAAATTCAATGGCCGTGTTATCTCACGTAATGGCGATGTCAATTGGCCCCCAAGATCATGTGATTTGACACCGTTGGACTTTTTTCTCTGGGGTTATTTGAAAGAAAAGGTGTACGTCGATAAGCCAGCAACAATTCAAGAGCTAAAGGATGAGATAATTCGGCACATTAACGGCATAGAAACTCCATTATGCCTCAGCGTCATCGAAAATTTGGACCATCGTATGGAGGTGTGCCGCCGAGGTCGCGTCGCTCATTTGGCCGATATTTTGTTACATACATAATTGAGTAATACCAATATATCATAATAAGATAAAATTTCAATAATTTCCTAAATAGTTTGTGTTTTATTCAAAATCAACATCGGCCCTTGAAAATTTAACCACCCTTTAGATGTCCGGTTGGTCGGGGTATCAATTCTTCTTTTGATGTCATAAGTGACAGAAATTATCGCGTAATGTAATCCGACCGAAATTTCGATCAATTTGCAAATTTGCCAAAAAATTGAAAATTCACTTTGATACGTATGCCAAGACTCGGCGGCAGACCAACACCAAATTTGTGTTCCTTCATACTGTCGATGTAAAAGATTTCACAAGGGCATACCTTCTTCCGTCGTTATTCCGTCGTTGTTCCCTTTTTGGACGGCATTAATGTTAGCCTTTAGTTTTACGAGAACACCAACTATCTGGGCAGTGGTACCATCCCAATATTATGTGAATGAAATAAATTGCGTGATATCCACGATGCCCTTCTGCCTGAGCAAACTAGTTCACATGTTGTGGACCTGGCCATAAGTTGCTGTAGCTGCCTTTCTATTTTGGAACCATAAATAACTTTTTTTGTTTCATATTTGCAATATAGTTCGAGTTCACTTTTTGTCAACGAGTTGATTTATCTAAGACAGTAATTTCTCCCGTAAGAACGGCCGCCTTATAGTTGCTAGGTTATTTCTAAGTCAGTCTACCCCGATAACGGTCGTGGCATGGGAGCCAATTTTCGAATGCGATGACTGTTCGTTTGATATCAGGAGATATTTCGTCTTGTTCCCTTTCAATACCAGACCCATTCGCCTCGGTTCTTTATCAAGCTTGTTTTCTTTGACTTGGTTTGGCATACGTCAGCAGATGTGCACTCTCGAAAAAGTTTGTGTCTTATATGGCTCTTCTCCAGTAACAAATTTTAGGAATCCCACGATAAAGGTCCACGATAGGTACTTTTTTGGTATCGAATGGCTTGGAGAGAGACCAGATATTCCAGGTATATACCCTCAAGTTGTGATCCTTAAAATATTCCCGGTGTTGTCATCAAAAGGAGGGTCTTTCATCGGAAGCTTTAGTTCCCTTTTCATTGTAGTTTATTTTTTCAAGTGGTGTGACCCAAACTATACGCATAAACGCAGAGTAATTCGCCTTCTCACTTTAACGCGCCTCCAAACGGATGTTTGTTAGCTACCCAGAGGACACTTGGTCTAAGACCAGTAGTCGTGAGTTGTTTGAACCATGTGTAAAAGTATCTTATCTGACCACTCGCGTAAACTTCTGCACATGAGCTCATCCTCTTAATGCCGTGTACCATGTTGTTCAGCTATCCTTACTCCATGCTACTACTATGGCAAATTTTATTTGCATATTATAAATTATTTTATAATTTTTTGCATTTTAATACTTAGTATTTTTATATAAATTTTTCATGAAGCTCCAAACATCCGTCGCCAGTTTGCTTCAAGAGACCATTACATATTTTGGTACTAGAAAGTCAGAAATTAAGCCAGCTTCTACGTGCAAATACTCATGTAATACATTTAATGCCAATTTAAAAAACTTCCCTTAGTAAATAAATATAAGCTGCAATTAGGAGCAAAACAACGGTAAATTAGGACAAAATAAAATCAGCAAAAAAAAAGCGAAAAAGAAATTGTCGTAATCCCAATTAAAGCCACTAAAAAATGGAATTAAGAGCGACATGAAAAATCAAACATTTATTTAGCTGGTACTAAGATTAAGAACGTCCATTGGCAGTTTACGAGGGAGTGAATTAGGTAAAAGGAAAAAATAAATAAATAAATAAAAAATACGAGCGATTATTAAAAATTCAACACAAGACATGGACATTGAGGGTCTTCGAATGAAAGCTGTAGAATATCAGCGCGGTGATGACAGATTTAATGGCTGGCGTTGGCAATTAAGTGAGCCAAATAAATATGTGACGAACAAGAAAATAAAAGAATATCAAATAAAGATAAAATTAAAGTGACTTGTATGAGCATTTTTGGGATTTTACTAGCCACACTGCGTGACACATAAAGAGAGTTAAGCATACCGCAAGTATGGTAGACACACTGAAATATATATTTATTTATGTCAAAGTCTCACATACATATATGCACTAGAACGCTCATGTGTATGAATTTTTATTATTATTTCTTTTTTTTTTTGTTTTTTTGCCCATTATGGTCAACACGCAATGCACACTTCGTTAAACATGCCACAGCGAAGGAACTGCGCGCAACAAATTGTGGCAACTATGCTGGTGGCGACTAGCTGTGGTCACGACACGCTTTCCAGCAACAAACCCCGGCTACTTCTCATAAATGTACACATACAGTAAGCGACCGCAACAGACAGCCAAGCGAAAGGCAAAGGAAGCAGACAACGATCTAATGCAAAGGCAAAGGAAGGCAAGAAGTGAATGAAAAATGAAAAGGAAAAGCTGGAAAAGCTGAGCTGAGCAGAAATTCTCTGTGTCGAGCGCAATGACGGTTGAAACGTTATTTTGTTATTTTGTACTACTAGAATTTTTATAAACCAAAAATTCTAAAAACGTGGTATATTCCTGCCAGTGCAAAGAGAGCACGTTTAACGGTACAACGTAAGCAGTAAAAGGTTATTAATTCTATTCATTGAAGCATGTTGTCACTGCGATGTCGGTAGTAACTGACATTGTTGTCCTCTTCGATGAGCACTAAAAGCCAATGAATAACTTGATTGTGTTGCATGGCATAGCATTGTGGCAACAACACCATCTTCCCACACCCTTATAGAAGATGGCCACCGACGATACTGTCAATTTTATGCCAATTCACATATGGCTTAAGGGCACTGAAGTTTTAATGGAAATTGAATCAATTCATTTCGTCGGTCATTCAAATAAGCATTCAACTCGTATACACATATAGTATTTATGTAGCAAAAAAATACAAATAAATTCAATGCAAATACACAAACTATTTCGTAAATGTATGTTTTAAATACTAGAATTTGAATATTTTTGATATAAATGGAAATACGTATTTATATGAAAATGCAAATTTAAAAAACCCCAAATGGAACCAAATGGAGCTTAGAGATAAGTAAAATAATGTTCTGTGCATTAGTGTCTGTTCAAACATTGCATTTAACTGAGGTAATTTAGCTTTAATTTTAACCAATTGTGTTCACACAGATTTAATTAAGTTGAAGCAATTAGTGTTTCATAACTGATACCACTGCTATTTTCTTCAAAAATTAACTTAACTTTGAAAGTTTTATAGAAATTTAAAGTTTTTTCCAGTATATACCATGAATTTTCCAAGGAGACTAATTTTTTTTACTAATTCCAAGCCCATGAAACATTTCAATTAGCTACTAGCTTTTCTCCTTTACGCTTCACTTCTGATTTACCATTTTTCTTTTAACTTTTTTAATTAATTAAACCCATTGAGCACCATTGTCCAATTTTTTTTTATTGTTTAAAAATTTATTTTTTCGAAGAAGTTACAAATTTTTTTGTTAAGAAAGCCTACATTATATTTAATTAAACTATTGGTAACTTAAGCAAATTTATATTTTTTTGTTTCATATAAAATTAATAAGGATAATAACAATTCTTCGTAAACCCCATTTCACAGATTTTAAACTTCTTTGAGGTGGAATAGAGATTTATTTTTTTTTTAATTTCTAAATTAAAATACCAAATCCTTTGCAACTACTTTCTTAGTCTTCCTTTCAAATTTTAGAATGATCGGCCAAAATGGAGACGAGGAAACGCAAGATAGCTGCGGATAAGTCAGTCAGATGGAATCCGCCCTTGGATTCTCTTCGGGTTTTGGCGTAATTTACAGTCAATACAAATACTAAGTGAATGCCGAAGTGCATATAGAACCATTGCACTGTTTTTAAAGACTATTTCTAAGTGATTCCGCTGATTCCAGACCGAAAATTTTTCCGTAGAGTACAAACCCCGAGAAGGTCGACCAAAATCTTCCACTGATGACGTCACTTTAACTCTGGTGAAGTCCAAAATTTACAAAAACCCACAATTGACACAAGAAATAATTGCTAAGGAATTGGACTTGAATGCCATAACTGTATTGCGAATATTAAGTAATCATCTGGGATACACGCAGAAATATGCTCGATGTGTAACACGAATTTATATGAGGCCCAAAAAGAGGCTCGTGTGCATTTCGCTAATTTTTTCTTAAACAAATTCGAAAATGGTCAGTCTAGCAATTTCAGTAAAGTCGTTACTGGTGACGAATTTGGGTTCTATAAGTACGACTCAGGAACCAAACAGTAGTCCATGGTATGGAGCCCAACAGGAGCAAACCCATCCGTAAAATCTAAGCAACAAAATTCAGCAGCAAAAGTAATGATGTCAATTTACTTCAGCCGATCTAAAATCGTAGCTGCTATTCCACTGGAAAAGGATCAGACGGTAACGGCAAAATGGTACACCGAAGAGTGCTTACCAAAAGCTTTCAAATATTTATTGGAAAACAAGAAGAAAGATGATTGTCGGCGCCGCTTTTTACATCATGACAACGCGCCATCCCATACTGCTGAAGTAATGAGTAGTTTTATTGCGATCTCTGAGATCGAAGAAATACATCCAGCACTTTTACTGCTTGTGATTTTTGGTTATTCCGAAGAATAAAAAAAAATTTAAAGGAAAGGTCTTTAATAGCAATGTGGAGATAATTTATGCGATTAATGCTGGACTTGATAAGCTTAAAAAGTAAGATTTTGAAGACTGTTCTCAGAAGGCTTAAGAAATGCATTGAAATCAATGGCGATTATGTAGAGAAGATTAAAAACGAATTTAGACATTTTCCTTTATAATACATTTATCGGAAAATCGTATATATATATATATTTTCCTGCTCATGACGGCAAAAAACTCAAACGAGTTGTAAAAACAAACGCATGATTGTCAATTTTCGCTGAAGCTCAACGAGGCAGACGAAGAATGGCTTCCCGAGGAACTTTTTTCGTGCAGCTGCCAACGCTGGAGAGTGATAGAGGTAGTGCTCGATGGTCTCTTCCTCTTCTTCGTTCCTACCACTACGCCATTATCAATCTAGGCAGTTGTCTAATTTTTCTTTAGACTATTTTTTTAAGTGGTTGTTCCAAACTCAGGGCAAAACTTGACTACGTAATGGGGTAATATTTAGGACAAAGTTGGTACCAAAGGTCTCTACTTGCTCGCAGGAATGGAAATTAATATCCAAAATTAGATAAACTCAAATCTTTTATACCAGACTTTTGAAGCCGAGCCGATTGCTCCAAAGGTTAATTCATTTACATGCAAAATTCTAAATGTTTTCAGAATGGATGGCCATAGAGGTCTTAGTATTGAAGAGCTAAAAAACTATTTGGTATACAAAACTGTTTGTAGAATTTGTGGAGACATTTATAAAAGTCACCGCGAATCTTGTGTGAAGATACCACCATTTTTTATAGACTTACTATTCAGTCGAGACATCAATCTATCCTCAATAGAACAAATTTGCAAGCATGGCGTGAATTTATTAAGTAACCTGCTCTTCCACAAGCTTAACCTAAAGCCTAAAGCTACCTTGATCTAACATAAGATTACGCAAGCTTTTGAAGACAACCAGAAGCAATAGGCTATTGATCTGTGAAACCCTTTCCAGAAATAAGTTATGATATATAGTAATCTAAGCAAAAATCTCCCAACGTACTTAATCATGCCAACCGATCCTTGTCCGATACCTAATTTCGATACTTCATTCAATCCATTAAACTGCGAAGCTCCTAGGTATCTAAAACTAGTTCGAGATAAGGCCGAACAGAAGTAGTTGGGGTGATCCAGCGTCTTACTCATGCCTTCCTCGTTATATTTTCGGTATTTGTCATCGTTACTAATGCCCATTCGACTCATGTGTAATTCCAGTAAATTATGACCTATCGTTAGGCCAACATCCATACTGCAAACCTATACAGACCGCAAAAAATATGTATTGTTCTGTTTTCTCCAGACTGCATAAGGAAGCGAAGCATATGGGTCTGGTAGTAAACTAGTGCAAGATGAAACATTGGCTTCATTGACTCTCACATCACTGTTGACAGTCATCACTTTGAAGTTGTAGATAACTTCGTCTATCTTGGAAACAATAATGCCAGCCTGGAAATCCAACGCATAATCACTCTTGTCTCGGCTGCTACTTTGGACTGAGTAGGCAATTGAAAAGTAAAGTCATCTCTCCACGAACGAAAACTAAACTCGCGAACTTTGCCAACATCTAATGAGTCGGCGTTGGGGGTTTTCGTGTTGGAACGGCGAATATCGCAGCCGATGGAACGATGAGCTAAACGAGATATACGGCGACATTATTGCTATAGGGTAGCCTTCTTCGCAATTTTTCCTAATGGGTTTCGCATGGCCCTTTTCCAAATTGAATTGAATAGTATTTACATTAGTTTCAAACAACTTATGGCCAAGTGTAAACTCATGGAAAAAATACCGTGCTGCTATAAGCTCGTATACGTACAATTCTACGCCACAAAAGAAGCTATTTCCGGTGGAAATGCGAGTGTATCAGCAACGGACCGGAACCCCCCTGGACTCACTTATTGCACTTGAGTACTAATCAAACACAGAAGTTGTGTGCATGTGTGTGTATGTATGTGTGTACGAAAGTGTCTGATTGTATTGAAGCGGGTCCTCATTCATTCATGATAGTCAACAACAAAAATGCAACAACACTCTTCGGACAAAGTAACGTATATACAACTTTTTGATGAATGAACCCGGGAATATATGCACACACACATACTCGTATGTATTTTGCATATACATACGATATATATCATTTGTATAAACTCTGCCGGTCAGTAACTGTTGTTGTTGTTATGCAGAGAATGTTGCAAATGTTGCAATAGCCAGGCCGGATTGCTGTTGCACGGACTGCCGAGGCCAATAGGCGGGTGAGTAGCATCACACGCAAACGAGGGGTCAACGAGCAAACAAACAACAAAAGTAACAACAAAACAAGAAGAAAAAAAGAATGCAATCCACCAGCTGGCGACACCGAAGAGTGCAGACTGTGGCTCTAAAGTGCAGATACTCTTACACATTTATAAACGGAATTGTTGAAAACTCCGGCGGCGATGGCGGCGTTGGCGGCGGCGAATAAAGTGGGGATGACGAGCGATTGTTGGGCAGAGAGTGGCAATTAAATGAATTTGAAAAGTGCAAGGGTATATTTGCACAGACGCATAAGTGAGTATGTTTGCAATGTGCTCTGTGTCTGCATGCTTGCGTTTTTGGTTTTGTTTTTTTGGTTTTTTTTTGTTGTTGTTGTTGCACTTTTGGACAGTGTGCATATGCATTTTACCATTTACTCATTTACATACCTACATATTTACACATTACAGACATGCAATGCTCATATGTTTGTGCAACACTTTTGTATCGCTTGCAATGAATTGCTTGTGCCAACAATCACCGAAAAACAACAAGAATTGAAAAGCAAAAACAAAGAAAAAAATCAACCAAAATGAAAGCAAAATTTAATTTTGAATTGAAACTGTGAGATTACATTGCACATACATACACGTACATACATAGTGACGCATACGCTTTCAGCTTAATTACATATACTTATGTACAGTAGGGAAAATTAGTTTTCGTACATTACATATACGTATTACTGAAAATGGTCTCTTTGCTTTATTAAAAATTAAAAAAAGAACTTTAGAAAATTAAAAAGAGTTGTATACAATACTAGCTGACCCCGCAGGCATTGCTCTGTGTGTAATTATGTTTATTAAAAAGAAAAGAAGGTACAAGTATTCAACACAATATTTAGAAAATCATTTATATAGGATTTGTCTACATTGTTTTTTCAATGTAACGCAGCTTGAAAAACAATTTCTTTTGCTTTCTGTTCCGGTGCGTAAACGTACAGAGAAGATGGTTTTCCAACTCGTGAAGAGAATATAGCGTCCGTAGCTGAGAGTGTACACGAAGACCGTGGAAAGTCAATTCGTCGCCGTTCGCAACAACTTTACTGACGAATAGAACGAATAGCGACATCACTTCGCCATGGGCTATTGAAAAGCTCCAAAAAGATCCGACGTTTTCCAGCCAAATTTTGTTCAGCGATGAGACCCATTTCCGGCTCAATGGGTAGGCAAGTAAACAAAATTTTCTACATTTAGGACAAAGAGCTAACTGTAAAGTATCAATAGCTGCTATTTCGTCCAGAAAAAACAACGGTTTGGTATGGTTTGTGGCCCGGTGGAATCAGTGTCCGTTATCGCGTCATGATAACCGACTATTTGATACCTAAAATTGAAGCTCAGGATTTCGGCGAAATTTGGTTTCAACAAAACGGCGTCACTTCTCACACATCGCATCAATCAATGAATTTATAGAGAGAGCACTTCGGTCAGAAAACAATTTCAGGCCACCAAGAGCGTGTGATATCACACCGTTAGACTTTTTTCTGTGTGGATATGTAAAGTGTAAAGTCTATACGGACAATCCCGCTTCGTTTCAAGCCTTGGAGCAAAATATCATGCGTTTAATTCGCAAGTCGAAGTACTCAAACGAGTCACGAGTCCACGAAACCTAAACTCAAGGTATATGGACCATCTGAGACGTAGCCGCCAAACTTTTGTAAGATATAATCTTCAAAAAATAAATCTCCAAAAATGTTCTTTCGAATGATAATAAAATTTGTCCCATTGAATTTGAATTTTCTGTGTTTTTTTTCTTTAAAAAGGATCACTATTTATAATATATGTATATATTTATAATATATAATATGCTTAAAATTATTGTTATTTAATAAATTAATGCCTCGACTTCGTACGCGTGGAATTCCAAGATGGTTCTAATAATTTTTTTCCGAGTTTATACGTTGCTTATTTAACTCGTAAACAGTAATGTCGTAACGTCTTCCACATACATATTAGCAAAGGTAAAGAGCAATGTTGCAGTTATCGAGCCAATCGAACCATGAATGCGATTTTTCCTAAAACATCGATCCCTACTTTCTCATTGGCGAAGAGTCACTTACATATACTCTATACATTAAGAAAAACCGAATAACCGATTTGATCCCAGGCCACTTCCCGAAAAAAAGTGTTTCTCATATTTTTTAGACCTTTTAGACCCAACCTCGCTTTGGAGCAGGCTAGATCAGCTTAAGTCATCCAGGTAATTTAACGGGAGGTCCAGAAGTTTAGTGCTGTTAGATAAGTTGGTTAGAGGTGGTTAGTGTCGTGCAGGCCATACGTTGTTTATGCTGATGTCAAGTCTTAATATAAGTTCCGCCAGTATTGTGCAAGACTCTCAAGGCGGCTCGAGCTATTCTCCTCCAATATTCTGTTGTTTGACTCCGAGAACACCACTCACTGGAGGAGAGTTCACAACAGCCGGTACAAGGCACTGTAGTAGAGACTGATTTCATCCGGGCAATGCCTGTCACTCTTACGGGGACCTGGCCCCGTTTAGGTCAGCAGATAACATTAACATAAATTAATCGAATATATCAGTAATAAGTTCGGAGGAAAAATGTTTCCCATGTCAATTTAGTCAAGAAGCTACATGTTCGAAATCCGGCGTATCTTTCTTAACATTATGTAATTTATATTAAAATTTGTTCGATTTTTTTTTAAAGAAGCAGACTTTAAAAGCATACTGGTTAATATATAAGATTATTGTGGTGTTTGAGTTTATTTATTTCTTGAGGTTCGATCCCTGCCATAAAAAGTCTGATGAAGAGATGTGTTGATTTCCGAAACAGTTGTCACTTCTACCATATTTCTTTGTTGTATAACAGAAATATTCAAATTATATAAACAAATAAGCCTTTCTTGCTTTAATTTTAAAGATTCAACAATTAATGGCTAACAAAACTAAAAAAAGTAAATATTGGATCATAATACAGAGTACAGTTTATTCATAGTAACACTAAAGAGATGAAGTACTCTCCAATTGTTTGTGTATCATAGTCACTCATTTTCTACTAAGAGAGTATTTCACACACATATTTCGTAGGAGTTTTGAGCATTACCACTGTTGGCCAGTTTCTCAAACTTTCTATACTCACAGATTATGACCTTTTTTTTGCTGCAATTGTGTCTCTCTTAAAGCCTCGGTATGTACCCCAGCCTACACGTGTAGTGGTCGATCGCAACGTTGCGAGAAAGGCAGTCTGTTTTCTACGGTATGGGAATGTTTATCTTGCCAGCAGCTGTACGCTGGGAGCTTGAGATGCCATCTCATATTTCTTTTTACCAAGTTCATGAAGGGTGAACTCGGAGAACAGGAGTTCAAGTCGAGTAGAAAATCTTTCGGCTGTCTGTTGTGTTTTCATTTTTTTAATGTCCAACGTTCTTTCTGTTTGTTGACGAGCGTTCTTTGCTATACTGAGGCGGGTGCGTAACTTTGAAGCTACAAGTTAGTGATCCGAATCGATGACATTTCCGATGTGTTTAATATTCAGCTCAATATTTGTAGTTTACGAACTGGTTAAGTTTACGCTTGGTGAAAATTGGAAAATATAGAAAACTTACTTCCAAAATAACGAACTCAACTACAACTAGAAGAGAATAGCGCAATAATGTGGGTATAATAACTAGTTTTCCAGACAGTTTGTGCATCAATTTATGCAGCGAGTTTGCAAACAGATTTGTTATCGGATAAAATAACCAGCATATTAAGTAGGTCTAAGAATAAAATAACATCTATTTTTCACACCGGGAAGAGGATCTGGGATTGATCTATTCGAAAATTTTTTATTTATAGTTCGATTTACTTGAAATGTGATACATAAATAGCATTTTTCTTATTTTAGCAGGAAGATTACTTTTGTTTCCAGGAATAGAACCTAGGATCAATCTATTCGAAAAAATCGTTTCATAACCCAATAGAAGGCATCATTCGTTGACTTAAGCTGAAGCTTTGGTGGAGGCTACGCCCGTGCGTATACGGGTTCCGTTTCCTTGCATTTACGTGCGTAAAAGCCGGCAATTGTCATTTCAATGAATTGAAGTGAGAGAAAAAATAACTCTCAGATTGAGACATGCGGTTAAATTTTTGTACATATGTGACCTCGCTCAATGAGAAACCCTTATGTTGAAAACAATTTATAGTTTTTCCTGAATTGATAACGGCTGGATCGAAATAAAATTCAACTATATTAAGAAAATCTCGGGGATCGATTCATGGGAGAAAATCTTAGTTACGATTCAATTCACTTGGCATTTAATTAGTTAGCTTGTCGTTTAGATTATTATGCAGAAACTGGTTCTTAATAATCTTCTTAATGGTTCAACATTTTTTTTTTATTTTCGTTCGTATGAACTTTTCTTATCTGAAACCGCTTAGTTCAGTTTAAGTAATTTTATTAGAATTGCCCATGCTCGTGGGTTGACAAACCATCTTTGTTGTTTGTTCTTGCTTATCTTCTACCAAATTGCTTTCTGCTGATCGAGTTCATTCAAATAATTCAAATTCAAATTTGAACTATCTACATACATATATTTTATTATCACTCTTAATGTAATATAATGGCGTGTAATTAAGGCGAGGCGAAGCTCACTTGGTCTACTAGTATAGTATCAAAATCTCTAACAAATTTCGAAATTTTTACAGAAACGAAAATATTGCCAAACTTTTAACTTCTAAATTATTTTCCCACGACATACGAAAACTGAAGTTTACAACGTTTTCGTATTAAAATTGCGTTTTTTAGTAGATAAATACATACATATGAATTATTTGCTCAGTAAGAAAAAGTATGAAATTTTTTTCCTTAAACAAATTTTTACTAATTTATTATTTATTTAATTATTTTTTTTTTTTAATTCATGAATTTTGAGTTTGCTTACTGTACGTAACTTTGATTTTTCGCAGCAATCGTGTGTGCGCTTACTCTCTCTCTCTCTCCCTCATCATTACAATGTGCCATTAAACTTCCTCTCTACCCTCCCCCTCCACCTATGCAACCGCTCCCTTTTTCTTGTCAATCTCCATAATGAGTGCCATATTGTTAGTCCCTTTTTATGTTGGCTACTTATACCCACACAAACATACATACGTGTACATACACACTTGCATACATACAATATGCAATATAAAGCTGTATTTCGATGTTGTTCATTTCTGCACCACAACGCGTCGCGTCGAATCACTTGCTGTTGCTGTTGCAGTGTTTGTTGTTTGTTGTTTGTTGGAAAATTCATTAGAGTCAAACAAAAGTTTCATTTCATGGCTTGACATGGCATGGCATGGCATGGCAGAGTTTTAATTTAACCAAAAGTTCAACCAACTGCATCAATGTGGCTTTCGCACAAAATATGAGTTCACGAATTTTATTTACAATGACACTGTCGTGGTGATCGCTGAGCGGGGGATGATGGCGGAGAATTTGTATGTACCATAAATGACTGCTTTGGTTTTTCATTGACAGTTTGTAGGGGAGCATGTAATACTGTTGTGCTTAGCGAGTAATTTGGTAAGTGGTCCAGTGGTAAGTGGAGCGTGTTTTTGAGTGCATTATTATGGCATATTTAATAGATTTTAAATGAAAATTGTTAGGTAACCGAAATTGCATTGTTGCTGGAGGAAAATTGTGCGCACGATAATTTTACATGAAATCTAAAGGGTTCTCATTATCCGGTTAGTCATCATATATACCTACACATGTGTTTGTGGAAAAATATTTATTTGGTGACCAAAACCAAACCAATTGAGGGTTTACTGGCCTGCACAGTAGCCATCAGAAAAAAGTGTTGAACTATACAAGAGATAGGACGAATCTAAACCAAAGATTATTAATTTAGAGCTTCAAATTATTCGTTGAAAAGTTGAAATCGGTTAAAAACATGCAGACTTTTAAAACAAGAAATGGAGCTGCCTCTACATTCAATGTGTGAATTCGGTATTCCAGCAAAACTTATACAGCTGTGTGAACTGACGAACTGTGACGATTAGACGAACTTCGATTTACACGCCCATAGAACAATAAACGACGGCTAGTGGTTTATAATCAAGCTTTTGAAATTTATAAGTTCTTATCTGAGGCTTTTTGATCCTTTTCATTAGAGCTATTTACACGTAGTTTGTCTTTCTGACTTCAGTAAAATTCTTTAGCATTGAACCCGTTCGGCTGTAACAGTATTTAAATACTTAAGAGCGACTAATAAGTAGGGTTTACGGAGGAAGAGGGAAACAGAGGTTAATTATATTTTTGAACATTATTTCGACCAAATATAGCTTGGAAACAAAACTTTGTCCACATAACAATCAACTCTGCCATAACATTCCTGTTAAGGATCCTGCCAATTTACCCAGCACAAAGCACTGCTGGTACGACCAACATCCAAAACAACCAAACGCTTCAAACCCTTTTCGTCAAAAAATTCTGCGAACTCAAGATATGTTTGGTAGATGGAATGCTAATGGTGTAAATCAGCAGAAAGTTGCTCTAAAATCATGAAACTGATGTTATGTCGTCTCGGAAACACAAATCAATATAAAGTATAATTTTTATATACCTGTGTTTAAGTTGTACTGCTCCAAGTGTATGTTACTTGTTACTTTCGGAGCATTTGTGCCTGAACTGAAAAATATTATTTCTGTTTAAGATCCAAAATCTCCAGTGCTCTCATTTTTCTTGCAAAGCTTTATAGTGTCATATAAGGATAATTATGATTACTAAACCTGGTAAAGGCGCAACTGTGCCGTCACCAAATAGACCAATCAGTCTTTCCTATCCAAACTTTCTAAAAAAGCGCTGCTATCGAAAATGGCTTCTTTTCTCCATGAAAATCATTGGCGGTTTTTCTTGATTTGCTGAAAGCATTTGCTAAGGTGTGGCATGTGGCATCATGACAGCCATGCTTTAGTTTCCTTTAAGATTTTATCACTTAACATTTTTGGATTTCCGATGTCGAAGCAGATTCAATAAATAAATGCTAACGTTAAGAAAAAAATAGTTTTGTTCCGTTTTAGCCCCATGTTAGCGAAACGTAAGGAAATTGTTAATGTGTAAACCGCAGAAACTCATCGTTAACGTTAATTTTAAAATGACTGCCTGTTATGATGTTAACAGCTCACATCAATTTTAACATTTAACATTATCTGTTAACGATTTAACAGTAACGACAGCGTTTCCTTTCTGCTAAAAACGAAAAGAAATTTGTTTTGATAACTGCTTTAACGAGGACATTTCCAAATGTTTCAACCGTATCGATGGAAATTTTTTATTTAACGTGAAATTTATCGTTACGATACAGCATTAATCTCACGTAAAATATAATATATCAAAGCGCAATAGAATTTGTGTGCAAAGAAATGAAAATGGCCTCCAAAAAAACTTTTTTAATCATAACCATTATTTTTTCAAATGTAATTTTTAAAAGCATTAAGTATACATCTACAATATACAATTTAATTTTTTTCAACTATCCTTTAAGCTACTTACAAATCCGCAAATCTACGCAAACTTCATTAATAAAACGAAAATGACAGATTTATTTTTAATGTTTTGTTTGTTAATAGCAAACACGCACGCCTCACAAATGGCCATTCAAAGCGACCAAAATGGCTACTTAACAATTATAATAATGACAAGCATGACAACAATAATAACAATAACAAACGGCTGAGCAACAATATAAGTCGTTTATTTATTATTGCGTAAAATTTGCTGACAAAAAGTCACGGCACATAAATCTCTCACGCAAAAAAAAAAAACAAAATGCAAACAAAATAAAATTTTCGTAAAACGTCGTAAAGAGGGATGAGATTCAAGAAGAAATTATTTAATTCTTTTTCTCTTAGTATTGGCAGGAAGCAGTTAAGCAAAGTAACTTTTTAGACCGGCCGTCAACAAAAGCTAAGCGTAGAGATTTCACAATATTTATAGCCATTTCTATGAATTTAATACATGCGATATTAAGTGTGCATTGGTATGTGTTGGTTGCTATACATTCATATATTCGTAGGTATGTGTTGGTTTTTTAATGCCTTCGGCAGAGGGTTGGAAACGCTTAGAGTACTCTTAAGGAGACAAAAAATAAAGAGGATTAAGAAACCAGCAGCAGATCTGGTGAAGTGAGGATTTAAGGAAAAACATATCTGTATAATTACGAGCTACATTTATATGATGATACATTTACAACTAAGATCAAAATAATAGCAGTGCTAAGTACTAAAATATAAATGTGAAAATATCTGTAAGAACATACATAATTTTTTCACAGTGTTGCGAAATACCGTTACTTTCAAAGCTACGATGAATGTTAGCGTGACAAGTTCATACCAACACCCATCCTGACACCCAGCATTCAATATCGGATAATATTCGACCGAATATACCACGTGAAGCACGCAGTAACGAAAAGATAGCGACCGTAGCTAAGAGTGTTCACGAAGACTGCGGAGAGTCGATTCGGCGATGTTCGCCGCCAGTTGGACTGATGTATGGAACGACTTGGCGCAGTTTACGTCGTGATATTGAATTGAAAGCATACAAAGTACAGTTTGTGTAAGAATTGAAGCCACTCGACCTTCCCAAGCGACATCGCTTTGCTCTATGGGTTCTTGAAAAGTTTCAAGAAGTTCCGACGATTTCGAACAAAATTTTGTTTAGCGATGAGGCTCATTTCTGGCCCAACGGGAGAGGCTCATTTCTGGCGACCGTTATCACGCAATGATAACCGACTATTTGATACCTAATTTGAAGGTCGTGATCTCGGCGACATTTGGTTTCAACAACACGGCGCCACTTCCCACACAACGCATCCATCAATGGCGGGCAGATAATTTCACGTTATTGGCTGGTCGATTGGCCATCAATATCGTATTATATTCCACCGTTAAGTGTTTTACTATGGGGATATGTGAAGTCTAAAGTCTATATGGGTAATCCCGCTTCGATTCTGGCAAAACATCATGCTTGTCATTCGCCAGTTACCAGTCGAAATGCTCAAAGAAGTCACGACTCCACGAATCTTGGGCTCAACGGATGGACCTTCTGAGACATAGCCGCTGCCGACAATTGAAAGAGCTAATCTTCAAAAAATAAATATCGAAAGATGTTCTCTAAAATGGTAATAAACCTTCCCCATTAAATTTGAATTTTCTGTGTTAAAGAGTGAAATAATAAAAAAAAAATTTGTTTAGAAGGTGAGTCTTACAAAGAAATTAAAAGCCGATCGTTTAACCAAGATGATTTCAATGCATTGCCGAAGGAAGACCGTTATGGATTCACGAAATGGGTATCGATTAGTACGGTATGGTCAAAATTATTCTCTGCCAACAACTTAGGAACTGGAGACAGAATTAAGAATAAAAGAAAGTGTTGAAACTATTAGGAGAAGTTTAAGGCATCGTCATTTGTGTGGCATTAGTCCAAGATAAGTGCTGTTAAGGAAAAAGTGTCAAATTATTCACAAGTTGAGCATTAGGAAAAGGGGCGGAATTTTCTTTGATCCAATGAATAAAGTAGTCACTAAATACTACCCCCGAAACAGTTTGAATACCGTTGAGTAAGACTGATTGGTTATAATGATTGGAGGTATAGGCGTAACTAGCATAATGAGTAGTCAAAAATATATCGAAATATTGGATACAGTGATATTGCCTTATGGCAGAGAGTCTATAAGGTGGGTCTATCAGCAAGCAACGACCCGATACATACTAACTAATTGGCGAAATAGTGTATTTGGTAAATAAGGTAGAGGTGATTTTTTAGTTTAAAAATGCCAAAATCTGGGGTGAATTCAATTCCTCAGTATTTAGTCCGATCATAGCCAACAAGGATTTTCCACAATATATTTACAGCATCTAAGATTGAAAACATATTATACATTTATTTTATTTTAATAAGGATTTGAATATTCTTGATCTAAACGCTATTTAAACTTGTATATCATAACCTGCTGCTATTATTTTGACCACAAATGTGTATAGCTGCACGTTACTAATTCAGAGGTTTGAAATAAAGTAAGGAAGCACTGAAATTCCAAACTCTTCGAAAGTACAATACAAATGTATCGGCCGTTCGGAGGAGAGTTAGAATAAATGTAGGTCTCTCCATTTGGTAGCGCCCCTTTTGTAATTAATGTATCTAATTCAGAACTGAGGAAAGCTTAATTATCTAACATAGAATTTTAAGTAACAAAAATATATTGCTCATCCCTCAGTTCAATTACAAAACTAATAGTTTGTCACTCCTAAAAATACCTTATAGAATTATGACTTCCGCAAAGTTTTTTTTTAATATTGAGATATTCAAGACAGCGGAGAGTTACAATAAGGATGGTCGGCTTGAGTCAACTTCAGCCATTCTGACCTATTATGTGCCCTTTTACATTGAGATTTTAACCGAAATTATAATGGACAAAGGGTTTCAGCATTAGTATTTCCAAATGGAATCAAAAGAAATCTTGATATCATGGGCCAATCAGTTTTCTACTCTCCGAGAGAATTCGATAATAACTCGGTACAAGGCAACTGTGGGAAGGCTTTTCAAACTTCTTAAGGATTTCCACACTTAAGTCAAGAGGAAAAATCAGCTTCCTAACTCAAGAGAAAATGAGAGATACATACCACCTCTTTCTCGATTTAATCCTCAAACAGCCGCGCAGTCATTTGTAAAGGCAGCGATCGCACGTAATCGAAAAGATCTATGGGAAATATTAGAGAAATAAAACACTAAGTAACTAATAATCGTTTATTATCTAGTATTTAGATATATTATCATAAAGGTCGAGAACAAGTAACTAAAATTCAGAAAAAAGGCAATTATAAAATTAAGTAACGAACGAAAAGATATTTAGCGCGGTCCATTCGACACACTTTTATTTGGGCTACCACGTTAGTCATAGATAATTTCAATCCTGAAAACCATTGCATCCAATACACCACCAAGAGATTCTCCTCTGAATTTTGTAGGTAATTGTAAATGGGCCAGGTCCTCTCTAGGCAAAAAAACTAAACTCTACTAGTCTATTATTATTTCCGTCCTACTATGTAGTTTTGCTAAGGATTTGTGGCCTTCAGTGTTTAGGCCTTGGCAAGCCGCGCAGCCGAACGATGAGCTGTAAAAGATATACGGTGGCATTGACTTAATTCAGCGGATTAAGAGGCAATGGATACCCAGCTCTAAAATTATTTGATACAGTGTGCGCTGGCGCCAGCAGAAAAAGAGGCAAACCTCTACTACGTTGAAGGAATCAATTGTAAAAGGACCTGGTAGCTCACATTAGCGCCAAACGCATAAAAGAAGAAATTACTAGAGTGGTTTTATAATTTCGGCTATAATCACGTAACCAGTGCCTATGTCAAAGAAGGAGGATTCACTGGTGCCATCAATGGATAGAGGTCTGCAGCAATATGAAGTGAAGAAAGGTTTGGATTCACTTGGTGTTTTCAATTGGCACAAAACAAAGCAGCTAAGGAATATGACCTGGTTAACCTTATTATATACCAGAGGACTTTACCAAATGATGGTCAGTAATTGCTTTGGCATTAGCGCTTTTCTAGGTCTCTGGTTTACTTATGGTTAGCTAAAAAATTAAAAAAAAAAACCTCATTCTTATTGACCAAAGAAAATTTAGCACTTTGAACTCTTCTACGTATAATTTTGCCAGTTTCAGACATCAGATTAGTAAACGACACCAAAAGTCCTAGTACTCAAGACGAGAGTATTGCTTGCAAAAACCTCTTGTTAAGAAAATTATTATGACCTGGTCAACCAGCTGGGTTCGGTTATAAAATATAACAACAATAAAATTTTGCATCGTAAATCTTATGAACAATGAATGTGTAAAGTCGACAATTTCAAGCCTGTTGGCATTTGGGGTTAAGTGTGTGCGAGCTTCGGCAATGTTTCCTTCAACCTTCTGCTTTGTGTTTAAATACATTTTTATAATATAAGGTGCCGCGTGCTATAACCGTTAAAATTTGTTATTTATCCACACCATTCAAGGGGTAGTAAAAAATGCCTGGATTTTTAAAACATCCTCTGCCTCTTCGAAGCTATAAAAAATATGAAAATAAAGAATTTTATGTTCTTTTTTTTTCTTTGCAAAACGCCTAAAATTTGGCAACTGTGGGCGACTTGCGCCAGCACGAAAAGCGTTTCAGTTTAAGTAATGTCAACGACAGGGTTTGATTTCCGTTTTCGTATGTCTGCCAATCCCACGGTGCACACCACACACCATACCGCGCCTGCCACAGCACGACCGGGTATGTCAAGAGCAGCGGCAGTATTTTGACAATTGAGCAGCGCTGTGACCACCCTGAGCGCATTCAGTGGAAGCACACCAGCCCGTGGCGTTGATGTCAGCGACAGAGAGTTCAATGCCACAACCACCGCGAGCGCAACATTAGTCCACAGCCCAAGGCATGTGAGCGCATGAAATATGAATTTGGCTTGCCTAAGCAGAGTCTAACACGCACAACAACACAGCCGCCGCTAAGGCCACCTAATCCACCAAGTTTGCCGCCACAAAATATTTGAACTTAGTACAGCTCTTGGTGAAAAGTTGTTTATTTTATTGTAAATTTATATATTTTTTGTTGTTTTTGTTGTATTTATTTTACTTGTTTTTTGTTGCGTTTCAATGTTGTGGCACTGATTTATTTGTTTTGCTGTTATTGTTGCCACTTTGCTGCCACTTTTCGATTTGTGAAAGTTTTCCTTTCGAACTTTTCTTCTCCGCCTGCTAACTACAGCTGCTGCTGCTGCTGTTGTTGTTGTTGGTGTTGTTGCTGATTTTGCCACAGCCACATATTTTTAATTTCCAAAATTTTTTATTTGCGTTTTTAGAAATTCACACTCTTGGCAGCATTTTGGCAGCACTTGAGGGCTAAGCACTCGGCACTCGGTACCCGCCACTCGACAATTCAATAGCGCGCAAAACGCTTAGCTCAGTTCAGCAGCTGAATATTTGCTTATGCCTCCCACAGTCGCCCTCCTTTGGCTTATTTTCGAGCTAACTCGGTTGCACCCCTCTCGTGTTCCCGTGACAATTGGCATTTGGCTTGATGGGGGGTCAAAGTTACTTTTGAACTTTGTTTTTATTAGTTCCTATTTTCGCTCTGTTTTATTTGTTTTTTTCTACTTTGGTTTGAGTATTTGCGCACTCGTTGTTGGTTTCGCTTTCAAGTTTTATCCCAATTTGCATATTTATATTTTTTGCCCTCTACCAATTTTGATTTTTCTGTTGTTTCATTTGAACGCCTTTGGAGTGCAAAAGTTTTGCGTAGGAATTTTTTGTTTTCAGAAAAAAATACACAGAAGTTCGTATAATTCAAGCAAAGTGTGCATTTTCTCAAATTGATGAGAAATTGATATTTTAACTGAATCCCATAAATTAAATAAGAACAGATATAAAAATTTCAGTTCAACTGTGGCATGAAATATCATTCCCCGGATGCATTTGTGCTTGGAGATGTGTTAAGAAGATGGTAATGGGGTATGACAAATTTGGGTGAAACCTTCATATCTTCGAACCTTGTATAACAACTGAACGTATTGGCAGAATTCCAGAACCCCATATAAAATCAGTGAATTAATCTAGGTCTAATGTTCTCTGATCCTGAAGAGCAGACAATGATTTCGAACATGAAATTAGCTCTGCTCGGAATACATCATGCACTTGCTTCTACGGCAATGGAAATACATAAAAAATACTCGGACGATCTGGGCTTTGTAGTCATGGCCTTCTAAAGATTTGGTGAAAGGAATTCAGAAATAAATCCCGCTAAGGCTAACTGGGATCTCACATGTGAAAACCCGAGATCATGCATAGTACAGAATTATAAACTATATTTGCCTTGCGACATGCTACTTACTCAATCCGATCTGGTAGAAACACAGCAGATCACCAAGAAAGAAGGAAGACCGAAGTCGCAAAAACATCAACATATTTTCCGATGATAATAACATCATATCAACACTACAAGCGGAAAAGCTCTTACCAAAAGGAATGTATTCTTCTAGTAATGACTTATACGTCTCCAATGTGGGATGCACCCACTAGAGGCGTAGGATTGCTGGAATTCAGGAAGTACTTTAACCTAGCGAAGTATAAAACAACAGATCAGAACGATATGCAGTTCACCTCTTCGAGAAATTTAAATGACCAGCAACAGCCCGGAGTAGTTCTGTTATAAAATGCAGAACTACAAATAATATCCACGCTGCTAGTGCACATTATTAGAGATAGTCTGGCATTAGTAAGGTTTATATACAACAAGCAAAGGCACTAGAGCCAAATTATTCCGGCCAAGAAGCCGGATCAAATAAAAGATTACTTTAGTGATCTGCTCTAGGTATAAGTGAAGTGTATAGAGCTGGAAATACAAAGAAGCTCGATGCATGGGTGGCACATGAGTTAAAGAGAAAAAAATTTCATGGACCGAATTTCCATCTGCGAATCGCTGCTGAAACGTATCAAAATCAATCTATTTTTGAAGCGAATCAACCGTGGTTATGAAAAGACAAACGAAAACGGTCGTGGTCAAATGGCAGAGAGCCGGAAAAAACTGTCTCCATGCCAGGCCAAACTCTTAATTTCGTGTGAATGAAGCAATCGACCAGATGCGCCTTGCTTTGATCAACTGGAGGGGAAATGTGTTTCATCAGGACAACGTCACACCACGCACATCTATAGTGAGACGCCAGAAGCTCCGAGAGCTTAATTGGCAAGTTCTTATGTATCCACCTTATAGTCCAGACCACGCACCAAGTGAATGCCATATGGCGAATGATTTGGCTGGTGAAGAGTCGGCTTCAAGGGAAGCTTGTCTGTTTTGTTTCTACGAGAGACATAGTGATATAAACTTCAAAATGCCAAAAGTTAACGAGCAAGGTGTCTCTCCACTTTACTTTACCAATATATTACAGGTTGACAGTAGCTTACACTCTCATGCACTGTTCCTCAAAACTAAATGTGCTTGGAACGTAATATACTGCGTAATATACTTTCTTTGTTCATTATGTATGCAAATTTTAATGAAAAATAAGGAACAGCATTAATGGTTAACATTGGTCTTGAAATGGATCCATTTACCATGCAACAGATCTTCCTTTATTTTACCAATTTTTGATCTCAGCTACAGTGGGTTGTCAAATGACTCTGTGAAATAACACTATCATGGGCTCACAAACATACCAGACTTTTGTCCTTCTGTGGTAGTCAGATAACCTGGCATTTAATATATGTACATAACACTTCTTTAATCGAGTTTATGTTTTTATAATAGCTTATTTCCACCGAGCACTTAAATGCATTTAAGGCCTCTCTTAAGTGAATGAAATGTCAAACGTTTCCACTGCATGGACAAACGCTGCTGAAACGAAAATGCTTTTATGCATGTTTCCATTCTCACTTTTGCTTGTTTGTTTCCCTAAATTATTTATTTTGTTCAATCAGCTGATAGCTGCCAGAGCCATGCAAAATAAAAGTCTCGTCCCTCATTAAATCCGAAAATGCATGACTTTGGCAAGAAATATACCGAAACTTCCGAAATGTTTACATTAGTAGTGACAACTTCGACTGTTAACATAACATTTTCTGTTAAATTACCGAAAGTGAGTTAGCTCACTTTGAAAAGTTTGAAAAATAAATCTGATCCGGAAACGTGGTGGTTTCCATAAAACTTAAAAAAAACGAGTTAAACTACGTTAGACGGTTTCATGTCTGGAGGAGAAGAATTAAATAAAATTTAACCACTAATTGGTCTCTAAAATTACCACCATAAAGCCGCATCAAGCAAGGCTGGAATGAACTTTAGGAATAATACAGTTGATGTGATTAGCGAACGTAAATCCCGCATTAAACAATATACCAAGAACCACAGATTCGTTAAAAGAAGAAAGCCAATATCAAGGAGATAATAAGCCGACCTGAGCGTATTTGGATACTTTGAGAAGGTATTGTTGTAGCATTTTTTGGATACTTAATGACATATTATTCCTAATACTCCAAAGCTAAATTACTAAGATCCTCTTGTAAAAGTAAAGTACCGTCTGAATAAAACAGGAAGTTAAAATATTTAAACTAAGTTCTTATGTCATTTATACAAAGAAGAAATAGTAAAGGACCAAGATGTTACCTTAAAGTACTCCATAGGTGGTCTCAAAGGCATAAGATCCCATACTTTCCATTTCATCACAACTGAATCTATCGGAGATATATAATCTAAACCAAGGTGGAAAAGATGAGGGAATACCTAGGTATCTAAACTTTGTTATCGGAGACTTCAAAATCAATATAGATGCTCGGTTCCACACAAACTTGTTCTTTATTACTTGTTTGCCATTGTAATATAACTTTATGTGAAGTCTACCAAACGGCCGCCAAGTGCTTAGTATTGAGTACTGCCGCTCAATCCTGGTACGACCAATATACAAAAGTTAAAGGAAATACATTATTCTAATTGTACTCGCCCCTCGGCAGGGAACATCAACCCCTCCAAGTGTATTTTCGACATGAAGTGAAATCTACTCATAAGAATGCATCGGCCATTTGGAGGCGACTTAGTATAAACTAGGTTCCTCCATTTATTGGAAGAACATCAAGACGCAAAACCATGAATTGGGGAGAAGCTCGGTCGAAAATGGCTTCAGCGGTTACAAAGCGCCAAATATAATAATAACAATAATGTCGAATTCACTTCACAGCTTGAATAACATTCATATAGCGAGGCAGTCGGAATACACGCTTCAATAAGACTGAATATGCCATAATAGCGCCTTTGGATCGTCTTCAAAGCTTCACACAGGCTAATTACAATAGTTTAATATTGAACCTAGTACTGGCAACAAGTTAAAGCAAAATTTACTTGTTTGCTAATTAAACACATTTTATTCAAATTCAGACAGAGAAATATAAATTGAAAGTGCTCTCAACAAGCTAACTATCAGATTAACCTATATAGTCTGTATGCATTATGTGTGTGAGATAAAAGTTGAACAAAGAAAATATTTATGTGATAATCTGTTAATTTCAATATTTTCCATTTTGCTGCTGTCAAAGTGTTTGCATAAGTTCGCAAATAGGGCAAATGATTAAAAGATTTCAAATACCAAAGCAACACTCGAACGACAGACAGACTAAGTAGATTAGGGCTAATGATGCCATAAGCGGGATGACAGCAAATAGTCAACAGTGGAAAAGAGGAACGATTGCAAGGAGTAAAAACTCCGGAAATATTATGGTTAACGGGAAACGATAGAAATAACGGAATTAACTGAATGTGTACTGTACTGTTTATCAAAATGTGGAGATCTTTTTGTATGTATGTATGTATGTATATAGAGGTGACAGCTGCTCTCTGTATATGATAATCAAATAGACTCCTCTTCCACCAACGCCACACGCAAATTTGACAAACATCAAAAGGGTAAACGAATAAAATTGCAAGTAGCAAATAGAGTGAAAAGAAAATTCAAAAATAACTCAACATAAAATCCCTTTTAACGACGCAAATCCGTTGAATTCAATTCAAACCGAGAATGGAAAAAAGTACAAAATATACAAACAATCATATGTCAAGGACCATAAAGGAAGTGAATCGAAATGTAATAGTATGGAATGCACCGAGGAAGGGCCAACAGCAGCAGGTCACGAATGGGTGCGAAAAGGTTGGATTGAATGCATGATTATTTGCAATTCGACAGCTGCAACCGAAAGGACGGACCGACGACGGAAGGAAGGAGCACGGCTAAGGATAATGCGATGCAGAAATTGAATGTGGCAAATAAACAGACAGACAAATGTGCGTGTATGTGTGTGTATGTGTGTGTGTGTGTGTACAAATACACAACGCAGTGAACTCAGTCAGCCTGAACAGATGCTCGTTGTACGTTGCACGTTGCACGTTGTAGACCCTCACTGACTGGCGCATGCATTAGCGAAATCACAGAATCGAAGGAAATTCGAATGGGATGCAACGAAAACCAAGCAAATGTCAGCTGCTGTCGTCGTCAGCATGGTAGCCTCCGCTACTCTTGTTTGTGTGTGCAGGTGATTTCCGCAAAATATAGAAAATAAGTAAAATCAAAGGAGGGAACGCAAAGAAAGCAGTGCAAAGTTATTCATTGATTTCCGGTAACAGGACAACGACGATAATGATGATGATGAACTTGTTGTTGTTGAGCGACGAAGGGGAAATCAAGTTGTGAAGCGGGAGCAATGCATTCATTGCATGAAATGCCTTATATACATACACGTATATAAATGTATAGATGTGCACATGTAGCTTCGTGGCAGGACTGCCCGGATATGCAGCGGAAGAGCTCATATTTTCGAGCACATTGTTGAGCATGCAGAATTTTCTTGTATGTGCGCCTTTTATAACTTCTGTAATATTTTCAGGGCCGTCATCTCTATTTTCTTATGTTTCTTATATTCAAAAATGGTTTCCAAATGTGGTAGACCACTCTATCGTCCTTATGTATGCAGATGCCTTCAATTCAATATTATATATACATTCCTTACAAGATAGAGAACAAAATACCAACTTCATTAGTCTAAGTCCCAGATTAATTCTTGGCTTAATATTAGTAATCCCATATATTCCTACCTTATTAGGGAAGAACTTTTGATTTTCACAAAACCAGAGACTAAGGTTTTCTAGAACTTCTTTCGAAGTTGAATTTTTTTCCCTTTTTCATAGCATAGCAAATCTTATTATTTGCTTAAGTGATTCTACGAAAACAGAATTTGCAATTATTTCTGAAGGCACATTGTTTCAGCCGATGTGTTAGAGAGAATTTACTGCTTTGCGCTCTTCTGGTGGGACAGTTGTGATATGTCCAGCTTTTCCAAAAAAAAAATAATAACAGGCAACCAAATTTTTTTAGAGTCAAATGTTCATGCAATGCTGAATGACTGTAGTTATCTCAATCTACCGATAGATCATATGAAGATCTTGAATTATCAGTTTGGGCACATCATCAATAGTTTCCAGAACAACAACTGATTTTGGACGATCTTCACGAAATTCGTCTTGGAGTTAACTGCGACTTCGATTGAATTCAACTTCGATAGACACTGATCCTTGATGAGGTTTCATCTCCAAAAATTGAACTAAGTTCATCGATGTATTGTTGGTGAGTTAAACCACGTCGAAAGTTATAAAAAATAATCTGGTGAAAATGTTTGCGATTTACTTCCTTTCCGAGACCAATATTTTAAGTAACTGTTAACAACACAAATCGCGCTGGTGTATCAAAATGTTCTGAGTATGTATAATATCGAAATCTTAGGCTTTACGAAAAAGTTGACACTCACTGGTTGGTTGGTTGGTTGGTTGGGTGAAGTGATTGCTGGGCATCAGCTCACTTGGGCCCAAATTAGGAGCCCCTACTCGCTAATCCAACCAGTGAGTGGAGCTTGCAAAGCTCAGCTGTCGGCGCATCTTGACTCCCGCTATCTCGCTTAGGTCTCTAAAGGTTGCTCCCAGAGGCTTCAACCCATTCGAGGCGTTAGCATAGAAACGTCGCGAAACCTGCACCCGTTCCATTCTGAGCATAATGTCTTGCCCACATTACATGTATTTAAACTCTTCCATCTTAAATTAGCATACTTAGCGAATAACTCTCTCATATTGAACTTATAAGTGGAGAGCGGCATACTCTATATGATGGCAAGCTCGTCCGTCATCTCATTACCTGTATGTTACTACAATATGTCCAGGTAGTCATACCAGGTTCCGAGAGAACTGCTTGGCCGTCGCGTTAAGCGATCTGCCACAGTTCTCTACGGTTTTAGATCTTATTGTTACAGACACCAGGACTCGTAATGCAGACTGGATATTCGTAATGATATGGATATGATTGCTTAGAGGACCCTTGATATGAGACAGTTAACAGCCTCATGTATACCAAGTCTTCTTGAAAAACGTTACAGTGATCCGGTAAGCGAAAGGATTTACAGATACCAAGTTCCTTTGAGTAAACCCCGCCAACGCACTATTTTGTGTGGCATGCACCATCTCCGGCCTATCTCACCTAGAAGGTGAAAAGGTATAGTAGGTATAGAAGGCAATGGACGCCTTACGCACCCTTGCCTCTGAGTTTTATGACCAGCTCAATCTCCTGTCCAGGAGGAGTCTCAGGTATTTTGCAGACTCAGCAATGCGCATTGCAAGCTGACAATTTAGGAATTCCATACTTCCTGGTGAAAAGAACGAGATCAGTTTTTTGTGCCTGAGTCCATTTTGCTGAATATCACACAACGTTTGTGGGAACTTACCATTCCGCATATGCTATGACCCTGCAGCCCACCTCCCCCTCCATGTATCTCAGCAGTTGGTTCACTACCAAAACCCATAGAAGAGGCGAGAGAACTCCACCCTGTGGACCTAAGTGCCGACAACCCAGCGATCACCTTCTTTGACCAAAAAGACCTTTAAATTTGTGATACTACCGTGAGTAACGCTGTTTTTCATATATGTGTGATGGTTTATTCACAGATTGTGATCCACAGTAGACCTAATGTGAATCTACATCAATCGTTCTGCTGTCTTAAGTAGAAATGATATCAGACTTATGGGTCTGAAATCCTCCATTTGACTGTGAGACGCCTTTCCACATTTGGAAATCAAAACAATTGTCGATTCCCTCCATAATTTGGGTATGTAGCTCAGACTGAATACTCGTTTCAGTATAGCAAACAGCCAGTTGACGCTGATATCCAATGACTGTTTTAATTGAATATGTGCAATTTCGTCAGATCCTGGACTTTTGTAAGGCTTAAACGTAACAATCGCCCACTCGATCGTGTATTCTGTTAAGAGATCTTTTAGTATGGGCACTGGTTTACTCCATGTCGGTTCCGATGCTATCCTTGTGGATGCATCAGGAAAGTGAGTATTTTTAAGAAGGTCAATGATTTCCTCCGCAAACATGGTCCACGTTCCGTCGGGCCTCTGTAAGCATCCCAGTGCCGTACAAGGGGTACATGAGATTTCTTTCCTGAGTCTGAATATTTAGATAATTTCGTTTATTTTAGAAAATATCATGGCGTTCCCCTGGTGAAGCTGGCCCATCGACTGCAAGGCCAAATCGCTTTGGCCGTAAGACAATGCTCTGTGTTTGGTGGGACCAGTGTGGTGTGGTGTACTACGAGTTGTTAAAACTTGGTGAAACGGTGAACATGGATCGCTAACGACAACAAATGATCAATTTGAATCATGCGTTGATGGAAAAACGGTCGGAATGGGCCCAAAGACATGGCAAAGTTATCTTGCAACATGACAACGCGCCGTCTCATACCGCTAAACTGGTGAAAGACACATTAAAAACGCTTAATTGGGAAATATTATCGCACCCGCCGTACTTTCCAGACCTGGCCCCGTCCGACTATCACCTTTTCGCATCGATGGGACACTCCCTTGCAGAGCAGTGCTTCGCTAATTTTGAAGAAGTCGAAAAATGGCTCGTCGAATGGTTTGCCTCGAAAGAGGAAAAGTTTTTTTGGAATGGTATCCATAATTTGCCTGAGAGATGGGCGAAATGTGTAGAAACCAATGGTCAATACTTTGAATAAAAAATACTTTGAATAAAAAATTTTAAGATTCCTCTGAAAATTAAGTGTTTTCTTTATCGAAAAAACCGGCAAATTGCAACCTGGTATATGATAATGGACTGTTTCGCCTAGTTCAGGGCATAAAATAGAGAATTGAAGAACAGCAGTTCAATTGTCTTCAAAAGAAGATGCCATAAATTAAACAATGGTAGCTCTTTACAAAGATAAAATGTAAATACCTTTAATCCAAGAAGAAAACTTCAAGTTTATATAGATATAAAATTTTCTTTAGATTTACCTTATGAGTATGTGCACTTGTGTTTAGCAAAAGATTAAAATTACATACGCATCAAGCATCCATTATCCACATTCTTAGGTGCGTATCAATGTTCGACTATGCGCGTTTGTGTGATTGCATTCAATCATCAGATATTGTGCATCCTTGAGTCAGTCATGTATGAGTGTAGGTAATGCATTAATTTATGTATGCATATATATGTATGTATGTGTGTCTGTAATATTGTCAGACATGTGTATGGAACACAAAGCATTGACTTTCGGCTTTAGCAAATCCCTGCAACACCTCATTGCACAATCCGGTGTGTGCGATTGTGGCGTTGCTGCGTGTGGATGGCTGAGGAAAATAAATGCATTGCTTTTAGCTATTTGTACATATGTATGTAAATTTGATACACACATATGTACATTTCGAATGATAGCTATCGTAAAAAAGAAGATTGTTATCTACATACTACATATACACATCGATATGTAGATGAGCAAAACATGGAATGGCTTTTTTCGTTCGTTTCTTTTTTTTTCATTACTATTTCCTTATGCTCCCCTGTTCCTTATAATGTCCTGATACTTTTACATATGCTTTCTCAAGGGAAGTGCAGTGAATTTTGCGAGCTTAAGACATTGAAGTTAACATATACATATGTAGGTAGATATATAAAATATATAGGTATATATTTATATAAATATACGAGTATTTAGAGGTTTAGAGGTTTAGAAAGGCTAAAACGATTTTCGGAGTCAACATATTTACGAGTACATATATTTTATAACTTTCTTCTACTCCTTCAATTTGTAATATTCTTCTTTTTGGTTTTAGTCAACAAATGATGAAACCTACAGTTTACTCGAGGTAACCCCAAACGGATGAGGATTTTTTAAGAGGAGATTTTAGTTCATACCTTTAGAGGGATTGACATTCCTTGTAGTGGCGCGACTGCACTACTACACTAACGTAAATTGTTTATCTAAAATAATTGTTTGAAATTTTGGATGTTGGTTTGGCCAGAGCTCGAAGGCATGGCTTGTCGCTAGTCTGCCATGCAATAGTCTTACCTTCGCTGACCCTACACATGGGTGCACGTACTGCAGATTTCTTGGCTACTGAGGCCACTGCTTATACAAAATTTTTGTACTAAAGTTCGAATTTCCTGGAGCGATTTGAAGATACGGGTTCCAATCAAAATGAGAACGGTGTCTCATCCTTTTCTTCTTTTTCTTTATTGGCTGTTTGCAGCCAGTTGGAAATACCAAGTGAAGCCAGTGCACTCTCCACCTGATCCTTCCATCGGAGTGGATGTTTTCCTCTTTCTCTGCTTCCACCAGCGGGTACTGCATCGAACACTTTCAAAGCTGCAGTGTTTTCATTCATTCAAACGACATGACCTAGCCAGCGTAGCCGCTGTCTCTTCATTCGCTGAACTATGTCAATATCATCATGCAGCTCGTACCGCTCATCGTGCCATCGTCTGCGGTATTTGCCGTTGCCAATGTTCAAAGCACCATAAATCATTACCAAAACTTTTCTCTCGAAGACTCCCAGGGCCGACTTATCAGATATTGACATCGTCCACGTTTTTGCGTCGTATAGTAGGGCGGGTATAATGACCAACTTGTAGACTTTGGGTTTCCTTCGTCGGGGGAGGAATTTACTTTTCAATTGCCTACTTAGTCCAAAGTAGCACCTGTTGGCAAGAGTGATTCTGCGTTGGATTTCAAGGCTGACATTGTTGTTGATGTTAATACTGGTCGCTAGATGTACGAAATTATCTACGACCTCGAAGTTATGACTGTCAACAGTGACGTGGGAGCCGAGTCACGAATGCGAGGACTGTTTGTTTGATGACATGAGATATGTCATCTTGTTGTCATTCACTACCAGACTTATATCCTTCACTTCCTTATCCAGTCTGGAGAAAACAGAACTCACTGCTAGGTTATTGATGCTCGGTTGTTTGGTACCGAATGTCTTGAAATCTTCCGTAAGCCGCCGTATCTTCTCATAGAATTTACGAGCGTTTCTTGTCGGCCAGCTTCTCAATCTCCTCGTACTCATGCATTTCGGCCTCTTTCGTTTTTTCCCTGCAAAAGCGTCTTTCTTCCCTCTTCAGCTCTCGGTATCTATCCCACCTCAAATGTGTTGTGGTCGATTGCAACGTTGCGAGGTAGGCAGTCTGTTTGCTTTCCACTGCGACACGGCAGTCCTCATCGTACCAGATGTGTTAGCGACCTTTACGAAATCCAATAGATTCATTTGCAGCTGTGCGTAGGAAATTCGAAGTACCGTGCCACAGTTCCCCTATACCGGGTTGCTGATGAGTGCTCTCAGAGAGTAGGAGTACAAGTTGAGTAGAAAACCGTTGGATACATGTCTTCCGTCTATCATAACATGATCGATCTGGTTGAAAGTTTTTCGATCTGGAGACAGCCAATTAGCTTGGTGAATTTTCTTGTGGTGGAATCTAGTGTTACAGACAGCCATATTTCGGGCCCCGGTGAAGTCGATCAGCCTCAGCCCATTTGCAGATGTTTCGTCGTGGAGACTAAATTTCCAACATCGTTCCAAAGATATCTTCTTTGCCCAACCTAGCGTTGAAGTCGCCAAGCACAATTTTGACGTCGTGGCGGGCAGCCCTATAAGTGTGTTCGAGGCGCTCGTAAAAGGCATCTTTGGTCAAGTTATCCTTCTCTTCCTTCGGAGCGTGGGCGCAAATTGGAGTGGTGTTGAAAAATTTTCTTCTGATGCGGATTGTGGCTAAGACGTTCAGCCACCGGAGTGAATGCCAGTATACGCTGACGGAGTCTCTCTCCCACTACGAATCCGACACCAAATTTTCGCTCCTTATATGGCCGCTGTAGTAAATTTCTCAAGGACCCACATTCTTCCGTGTTTGTACCGTCCATCGCAACTCTTGGACGGCAGTGATGTCAACTTTTAACTTTATGAGGACATCAACCAGCTGGGCAGCGATTAAGGGAACGGACATTACAGGTGCATGCCCTAAAAACGTAAACTTTAAAACATTTGCGGGGGTCGTCACCAAAGGGGGGTCTCTCCTCCGAGGCTGATTTAAATTTTTCATAAGATGTTGTATTTAATGTGGTGGGTACCAAGCCCTACGCACAACCGCTCGGGACTCGCCTTCTCACTTTAGCTCACCTCCAAAGATATGTTTGTTGGCTACCCAGGGGATACGATACGTGGTCTAAGACCGGAAGTTGTGAGCTACTTTAATCATATGCAAAAGAATCGTTTCTGGTCACTCCCTTTACACATGGCCCCATCTCTTTACAAAAACTTTTAATTGATTCTGCGCATCTAAATATCAAATCTGGGTCAGTTTCTTGGTTTGCCACCGAACTGTAGAAAACTAATAGCCAAATTACTAGCATAAATAGAGAGGCGTGTACGTGAACGTTGTTTAGTTTCGCCCACTTAAATAATAGCTCACATAAAATCCCAAAGTATTGTAAACATGTTCCAATTATCATCGGAATAGTTCAACTTTTATCCAAGTTATCCATTTAAGACGAACAGACGGACTGACGAACGCACCGATTATTCTATATTTGATTTCATATGTCAATTTTTATGCATTTCAAGGTTTCCTCCTTTTTTCCACCGATCCACAAACCACAACAACCCGTTGTTTTTCTAGATAATTGGTAGCTCATGAATATCTTCAGGTTGCTTTTTGTCCCAAATGCGGCAATTTTGCTTGTTTACATACCTATTAAACCAGAAATGGGTCTCATCGCTAAACAAAATTTGGCTCGGTCAACGTCGAGTCTTCTTGGAACCATTCAGGAGCCCATGTCACTTGGGATGGTCGAGCGGTTTTAGTTCTTGCACAAGCTGCGTTTGGTGTACTTTTAATACTTATATGGTCCATTCAGTCGAATATTATCTAATAATGAATGCTGGGTCTCAGGATAGGTGATGGCGTTGTCAATAGTATGCGCAGTCGATCATAAATTGTGTGAACTTGACATGACTCAAGCGTAATCTGCTAAAAGAAGGCTGTTGAAAAAGAGTATCTGCTTGGATCACCCATTATATACAAGAAACTTTTTATGGGTTGGTATATTTTATATTATTCCTAGCTGAGGGGTTAAACGACTCGCGGCCAGTAAAAATCAAATTGCCGCCGTGAACCCTCCCGTGGAGAGGAGTGGCAAAGAAAGTGTTCGTTAACGGTAAGCACTGCTCTGAGATTCCCATGGCTTTTTTATCTCTATTGTTAGATTCCTAGTCCAGAGGAACACAGTGGTCAGGTAGCTGCAAGTTTAGTTTTGCCAGTTGTCTACTTAATGCTCTCTACTTTATGTATTTTTAAGAAGATCCTTCAAATAAGTAATTCTTTTCATAGCGAAAAGTATTGGAAATTTTACATAATAATTGTGCTTTTCTTCATTACACACATACTCGTTATTTACTATGGAGCTCATAATGCCATTTTATTCCTTTATAGCCTCCAAATCGTCATGTCCCTTCATACCGTTTGACATCTCAACATCACTGAAAGTAAGCTCGATTTTTGTTCATGTAATATTTTACCTTGCCATCGGCAGTAAGACAAATGCACGCACACATACACACAAAGATATTTCCTCTGACGATAACTAAGCCTACCGAACTCATATCTCTTGCTAAGGCTTACACTTGGAAGCGGCAATTTCGAGGACAATGCAAGCGCAAAGGTGTCGGCATGAATTTGAAATTTATGCTTTGGTATTATGTTGTTGGCAATACTACAACTACACACTTCTTTTCCATTCTCTAACCATTCTCTTCCCTCTCAAAAATCTGCCTCAAGTGATTGCTAAGGATTTGGACGCTGACAATCGTGCATACAAGCAGATTTGGTTTCTATATAGCGGCGCGTGTGTTGGTGCATTGGTGTGAAAACTGGTGCATCATTTGTATTCATAATTCGCTTTTGACCTCAATAACTCAGCGTGCATAAGAGCATGCGTATATATGTATGTATATAAGTTCACTCAATTTGCGGTCTTAACACGTGCTATTCTATGCTGTTGTTGTGTTCGTCTTTTATCTCCTGTAGAATTGTATTTTTCTTTTCCTTGAAGAACTAACAGTGTTTTCTCTTCCATCACTTCCATGTCTTTCACAAATTGCATTCGTCATTCATTTGAATGTGGTGTGTGCATACGTATGTGCGTATGTATGTATTTATAGTTGCATACATTATTCGCTTGTTATTCTAAAATAAATTTTATATTCCAATCATATTTTTATATTTCGCAATTGCATTGTGTGGAAAAATTGTCAAGAGAATTTCATTTTTAAATTGATAAAGTCAAAATGGTTATTATTTTTTATGTGTGATGTTTGTAAATTATGTATATATTCGTATTATATACAACTAACCGGACCGTGTTACTACAAGTCCACACCTCCAGATTGGTTCCAGAGTGTTAAAAAAACATGCATAGTTCAATTTTTAATGAGATTTTTCTGAATGGAATCGAAATCAGTAAAGAGCAATATGAAACAGTTTTACGGTGCAAACACAAGCAAACAAACAAACAAACGATTTTCCAACACGCAGAACAGGGTGGAAATATTCAATACTGGAATCGGTTATCATCTATCGGATTATAGCATTACACGTCTTAGAGCCAAATCATACCACCTTTTAACGATCTAATCTAGATCCACTTCTCAGAAAAAAGTCGCCATACATATATGACATGATCTGGGCATGTAGGAATTTGATACAAATATTGTATAACCTGTTGCTTGGTCCATTTTCAAGCTAGCATCCTGAAAAAATATTCAAACAAGCCGATCCATATCAAATCAGGTCCATTTCTTGGAAAGAAAAAAACTTCAAGCAAAATTATTCACCCATTTTGGAAGGAATGAGTGTTCTGTATGTTAATCTAATCAAAGAGCTTCATTTGGACCAAATTTTAAAGTTAATCGAACGACGAATTAGGTTCTTTGGAATAAATCAGTTCTATATCTATCTCTTAGGTGTTCCTTAGGTAAATTTAAAGAAGTGAACCGAAACATAAATATTTTTTTTTTTTACTAACAACTGAAAAATAATTTAACTAAATCGGCCCAAATCAGTTATTTTTTTGATTTTTAAAATAGTCAATTGCCCTGAATTACCCTGAATGGAATCCAAACATTTTGAAGGGAGTTACAATAAGTGCAAATGAATTACGCAGATGTCCTTAGAAAGATGAAATTTTGAGCTAATAAAAATAATGAGAGAAGAGGTGAGTGTTTGACAACATGTCAGAGATAAATGACACCAGAGAAAATACGCAGCTGAAATGTGAATAGTGTTTATGGTCCTGATATTGAGCGTCTGCTCATACACAATTTTTGTTTCGTCGCTCTGGTTATTTTGTAGGCGGCCCCGATAGTGTACTGCCTCTCAGAAGGCCAGGATTCGTGTATCGGGTTGACCAAATATTAAAACAAATTAATTCAAATAATAAGTTAGGTTAAGTTTTCTAATTATATTCGCCCCACGGCATAAAATGTCAACCCCTTCCAGTGTATTTCTGACATTAAAATCAAAGATATTCATAAAAAACATCAGCCGCTCGGAGGCGGAAGAGGAGCTCGACCGAAAATCGCTTCAGTGGTACAAAAGCGCATTTGATGCAGAAGACATTCCATGATGTGGAAGGCCATTGTCGAAAATGTCGATAAAGTAATGAAAGTTGTCGAGTCTGGCGCTCATGGTAGCACAGTTTCGTTTGCCCAAGAGCTAACGGTGCTCAAAAAATAGTTTGAAACCACTACACCAAGGCTGGGTGCACAAAGCTCGATGTATGGGTGCTACATGGAATAAGGAGAAAATACCTTATGGACAGAATTTCCATTTGCGAATCGTAACAAAAACCAACCAATTTTTGAAACAAAAGGTGACTGGTGACGAAAAATGGATCACTGACACCAACGTCAAACGAAACCGATTGTGGTCGAAAGGTGGTGAGCCGGCATGAACGGTCTTCAACACAGAGTTGATGGCCAGGAAGGTTTTATTTTGTGTTTGGTAGGGTTGGCAAGGAATCATCCACTAAGAGATGATCCCCTACGTCCAAACAATTAAATTGGATTTACACTGTCAGCAATTGAAGAAAGCAATTACCCAGAAGTGTCCAGCTTTGGCCAACTTTATGAGTGTTGTGTTTCATCAGGATTATGATCCAGACTACACAAATGGATACTGACTCGACAGACCCCACGAGGGTTTGGATGGGATGTTTTTATACTTTCACCTTATATTGCGGACAATGCATCAAGTCATTACCATACGTTCCCGCCGGTGAAGAATTGGCGTTAAGGGAAGCCTGTGAAGATAGATTGACCCAATAAATGTTTTCATATTTTCATAGATAATATTTATCCCATAACACAAAGTTGGAAAAGAAAGTGAAACCGCAGCAAAGCGACTTTTCAACGAATATCATAATTAAATTGTCAAAAGTGTCCAAAGTGGTAATATGTCAGCTTTTTGGAAAGTTCGTGTATTGCTACCTAAAGTGTTTATAGGTTGATCAACTAGCCTGAAGCCTTCATTTAATGCACTACTAGTTTTAGGACCTTATGCAAGTTGAGTACATAATGGGTGATCCAAGTAGAGCCACTTTGTCAAAAGACTTTTTTAGCAGATCACGCGTGAGTTGTGGCAAGCTGTCATGTTATTTTTGTTCAGTATTGTTTTGCATTCCATCATGGAAAGACTTACGCCTGAACAGCGCTTACAAAGCGTTCAACTGACGTATGGAACGACTTGGTGCATTTTACGTCGAAATCTAAAGTTGAAAGCATACCAAATACAGCTTGTGTAAGAACTGAAGTCGCTCGAGACCTTCCCAAGCAACACCGCTTCGCTCCGTAGTCTATTGAAAAGTTCCAGGAAGATCCATAGTTCAGCGTTTACTCCCATTTCTGGCTCCATGAGTATGTAAACAAGCAGAGTTACCGCATTTGGGACGAAGAGAAACCTCAAAAGATTCAAGAGCTGCTCTTTCATTCAGAAAAAGCAACAGTTTAATGTGGTTTGTAAGACGGTGGAATCATTCTCATGGCTCTCGCGCCGACTAAATATTTGATGCCTTAAACCGAAGCTCGTGATCTCGGTGACATTTCGTTTCAACAAGACGGCGCCACTTCCCACACATCGTATCAATCAATGGATTTATTGAGAGAACACTTCAGTGAACAGATAATTCCCTGTTTTGGGCCGGTCGATTGGACACTAATATCATGTGATATCACACCAATAGATTTTTTCCTGTAGGGATATGTAAAGTCTAAAGTCTATGCGGATAATTCCGCTTCGACTCAGTCCGTGGACTAAAACATCACGCGTTTATTCGTCAGTTACCAGTCGACGTGCTCGAACGACCGGGACCAACATTTGAAAGAAATAATCTTCAAGAAATAAATGCCAAAGAATGTTCTTTTGAATGATAATAAACATTCCTCATTAAATTTGATTAAATTTGTATTTCTTGTACTTTTTTCATTAAAAAATTACGGAACTTCGAAATGGATCACCCATTACAATAAACACATTTGCACTGGATCCGCCTTTCTTTCGGATTAATTGCCGAATATGATTTCTTTTGTCTAGTCGTTCCTCTGAAGTGCTGAATTTGCATTATCTCCCTTTAAGCGATTGATTAATTTAAGCCCAAGATTTATAATTTTTTCCAAAAGCTATATACAGTGAGGAACAATAGGCAATACCGCCAGCTAAAAACTTTTAAAGATTTTCATTTGTTATTAATTTTTATTATTCTACTAAAAATAAATTTCATCTTTT
Source organism: Ceratitis rosa (assembly GCA_037013455.1). Taxonomy (NCBI): domain Eukaryota; kingdom Metazoa; phylum Arthropoda; class Insecta; order Diptera; family Tephritidae; genus Ceratitis; species Ceratitis rosa. The sequence continues at coordinate 12,148,753 of JAWMAG010000005.1, read as the reverse complement.
GCAGTGAATATTTTTCATATGATTTTTTTTTCGCCTTAAGCTCATTCAATTAGTCAGACATGTAAAATTAACCAACTGTGATATTAATTACCTCGTTTTCAAAATATATTAACCTTGACATTGACACTAACTTTATTGTTATTCGGTGCCCAGTGTTCATGGCTCAACAATCTACATACATACTCACTTGAACGTGCAACCATATCTCTATAGCCACAAAGCACACTTCGCTGACCCTCACTTTCTCCACACACAAACACACACATATACATATATACGCGGGCATATACATTCTTTGAGGATAATACAAGCACTGAGTACTCGTATTACAAGCCACCCATGTGGCCTTTGGTTTTGTCATTTAAAAACATCAGATTGAAATTGATCCATTGCTTTTAGCAACGAAACAACAACAAAAAATCGTAAGCAAAATCAAAGCAAATGAAGAAAAAGTTGGATGGATCGAAAATCCAATAGACAAACTCTCACGAACGTGAGAATACAAAGGGGATAACGGTGACGCCGAATTGTTGCAGAGTGACAAAGTGCGTTGGGAGCCCAATAGGAATTTTGGTGGAGTGTTTTCGATGCAAAAAAATTATATTAATTACTTTCAGAAATATTTATATAAAAAAAAAATATAAAAATACATAGAATATATGTACAATATATAAATAACTGAAGGCCTTAATAGCCATAGGTTAATTGTGTATATATGTAGAATTTAATTTACACTTAAATTTACATAAATTTATAATATAATAATAAAATATAAAAATAATAAAAAAAAAGTATGAAAGAAAGGTAGAAAAGAAATTTTACGTTTTCCAATGTCGCTTCCAAAACTTTATGATGACACGGCTTTGTTCTTCTCACAATATTGAGGAAATAATGTATCTTTGACAGGGAGAGCGTTCGACCTTAACTTGAAATTAAGATGTAAAAGATGGACGATATGGTTTGGTTCACTTAGGCTATCAAATGGTTCCACTGCAATACCGGTGAGGATCCTAATGACCCCTGCCTGCTAATAAAACCAATTTGTGGAATTTGCAAAACTTAGAATTCACCGTATCTGAGCCCACACTATTTCGCCTAAGTCTCTAAAAGTTCCAGCCTCTTGAGATTTCAGCCTACTCTTCAAAAGTGCGAGGCATTCACAAAGTAATTGCTTTAAAGTTTCAAATTCCTCTTCTCTGCAACTTCCACAGAAGTCGTCAGATGGGATGCTCAACCACTCTTCGTGCCTGCCTTTTAGAATATACCCTGTAAGAATACCTATAATTTGAAATATTTTCTCTCTTTTTAGCGCGATAAAGTCACGTGACTTTCTTCTGTTCCATTCTGGTCATATTGTCCTTGTCACATTACTCGCACTTTTCCATCTTGAGCTAGCGTCCTTAATAAATAACTCCTATATATTAAGCTTACAAGTGGAGAGCGGCATGCCGAAACTCTTCCATGTTTGCAAAATTGGAAGGAAAGTGCGCTTTCTTGCAAGCTCGTCCCCGCGATTTCATTACACGATATGGTTTCGTGTTTTAAAAAAATTGAATTCCAATTCCAAGATATGGAAATTCAAGTTTGAGAGGGAAGTAAAAAAAAATAGATTTGAGAACAATTGTTTCCTTATACGAATAAGGCAGCCTAAGTGTTGAAGCTTGCTCTCCGATGAACTAATGACTAGTTATTGTGAATGTAAATGTATATATGTACATACGAGGTGGGATGAAAAGTAACCTCCTGACCGCCAGAATGCGCTGCTACAGCAAAAAACCCCTTGTAGTCCGTTCATATTTAGGCAAACATGCAAAATTTCCGTATCGCCCTTAGTTTTGTTTTGACAGCTGATTATTGTTTGATGCGCCGGCACACAAGAGCAGCGGCTCCAAGGCTAAAATCAATGACTTAAGGCTCCAATTGCTTCCGCATCCACCGCATTCAAAACCTCAAAAGCCGTCGCGGAGGAGTATTGACCTTCTGGAAAATTACTTTTCGGACGGGATCAAGAAGTTGAAAAAGCGCTGAAATAAGTGTATTGAGCTAAAAGGAGATTGCATTTAATAAAATAAAAATAAAAAAAAACCATTTAAAAACAAATGTTTACTCCCAAGGAGGTTACTTTTCACCCCACCTAGTAATTTTCCTCGTGTTAGTTAGAGGATCTTTCTCGTATTGCAATATTTGGGCCAAATCCGTTCCAATAACTTACAGCTGGATATCAATTTTCATCTCTTATAAACTATTTGTTCCAATCGCAAATGAAGCTCTCTCCTAATCATTCCGTATTACCAGACAAATTAACTCTCAATTAAAGATACGCTCAAATTGTCCACTGTGGCGATGGTATTCACCTTTAGTGATGATAAAGACAACAATGTTTGAGTGGAAGGTTGCTTTCTGATTCTTGTCGTATTTAGAGTTGCCACTGCTTCTTGGGTGGAGAATTTCTTCTACTGAGAACTGTTCTGATTGGTATCATTTAATGGTTCTGGGAATTTTTTTTTAAAGGAAGCTTTCGTATATCTCAATAATTTGTTGTTGGTGCCTTAATAAACTGTTGGTGTCTTGTTTTTGTTTATTTTTCTAATTATGACGAATTTCACCTCCTCATTTGATAGAGAATTTTTCCTTTTTTTCTCTCTCTCTCGATGCTGTCAATGTACTCTGGTGGGTACTTATGGCAGTTTCTGAAGTTAAGGGTTTTATATTTTTGGACGGGATATTTCAGCTGGTATCCACTGTACTGTTGTTGCTGCAATTATAGTTACTCTTACTGCTGAGTGGAGGGTCAGAAGGGTCTGCTCAAAAGACTGCGTCATTGAGTTTTGGAGGCAGATAATTTGTTAACGCCATTGCCGCTGTCCCTGTTTTCCATTACAATATCAAGCACACATCCACTGTTGTTGTTGTTATTCCTTGTTTTGTTATATTTCGGTGTTTCATTGTAGTGCTCATGTTCTGGTCCCACATGTAGTATGCGTAAAGAAGGCATTTTATTACATTCTACCTTGCCTGAGATCGCAGAAAACCATCTCTAACCACAGAGCCATCATTACGGATCCCTCGAAACCTTGGTTCAGCGTTAGCATGGTGCGGGTGTCCTCACCATTATTACAAACGCAGAATGGACAAGACTAAAGTTCTATACATCCACTGCTATAAGTTGAGTGGCTGCCTCACAACGCGCCGTCCAATGCCGAGAAGGTATTTTTTGGTAAATAACAAAATTTTTAATAAAGTCGACACTTTGTATAGTAAGATGGTAACTCTGATATACATACAAAAAATAGCTTTTAGCGTCACTTCAACTAAAGAAAGCACCAACTCAGGTCTACGAATGTATTGTAGCATCGCTAGTACTCTATTGGATTTCTTGTAGGCCCTACATTTAATCAAATTAACTTTGGTGAGCTTACAAAATATGCTTTTAGTAATTCGAAAAAATCTCTGCAGCCAGGCGACAAAAAAAAAACGTACATATTATACATATATCAAGTTACATACGTGTGCGAGTGCAGGGATTGGATATAAAAAAAAACACACGAGCGCCAAATAAATATACATACATACACGTATGTACAAGTATATCCATAAATCGGTAGACACAATGTGAGGGCAAAAATCGCAATACAAAACAATGACCAAACGAATTGAGCTGCTGTTGCATGCAACCAGCCTAACCGAAAGAACAACAGCCAGTGTACTACAAGAGAAGAGAAATCCGAAAAAAATAGTGAAAAAAAGGGAACCAAGCAAAAAAAATCAAAGAACAACAAAAAAATACGCAAGCAAAAAAAGTCCTCAGATTTTTGCTGACAGCTTGAATTGTGCACGCAACGCAATGAACACGGCAAAAAATTCGATTTCGAAAAAAACAAAGAGTTTAAAAATCAAAACAAAGACGCAAAAAGTTCCCACACCCAAATTGGAATTCGGTAGGCGGTGCAGCACAACGGTGTAGCGACACATAAACAACGACAATGACAACAACAACAACTAAAAACATAAAACAGACGATGGGAAAAAATTCGAAAAAATTTCGAATGTGAAAAAATCGAGTTTTATTCCACTTGCACAGTTAATGTGAGAGCGTTGTTGTTGCTGTTATTTTTATACTGCTGAATTTTGTAGATTTTTCGCTTGCGAAAAGGCGGATTTTCAATTAACATCATGACGAAAATGCATCCACACGCTTACATATGTATGTACATATGTACATGCTGCCATAAAATATGGTATGTTTGAATTTCACTACTGATGAGTATTTTGCTTACGCTGCAATGTGCCAAAACTCATTCAATATTTTGGTGATGGAAATTACCGAGAAAAAAACACTTTTTATGGCACAGTCGACCTTATTTTTATTGATTAAACTATGAGTGGAATTCGCTACAAATCGCTGCTAGAGTCCGTTTTCACTGATATTAAATACCTTTTTGGACCATTTCCATAGATTTTTCAGCTGAACTATGCTCATATTCACAACGTCAGGGTAGTAAAGTCGTTTTTAGAGAACCAAAACGGGGAGTTAATGTCTTGGCCGCTTTATTCTCCAGATCTTAACATTATCAGATGCGTATGAGACTGGATGTTAGGCTAAAGGTTATGAAAGGGAAAGCAATATGATGATAAGTCATCCTTAATTGCTGCAATTACACGTAAGTCGACATGGCAGGTTAAATCACTACAATATCTTTACACCTTGTACTCTTCATTAAAAGATGGGGCTTTTGGTGTCATCAAGAATAACGTTGGCAGTACTCATTACCAAAATCGATGCTCTTGTTATTTTTCATGATAATTTATAAAAAAATAATGAAGTAACCATATTTTTTCATGAAAATACCAGGGGCGTTAGTTGAAATTTGCCGGTTTTTTCGATAAAGAAAAAACTTAATTTCCGGTTAATTGAGGAATCTCAAAATTTTTTTATTCAAAGTATTGACCGGTATGAGACGGCGCGTTGTCATGTTGCAAGATAACTTTGCCATGTCTTCGGGCCCATTCCGACCGTTTTTCGATCAACGCATGATTCAAATTGATCATTTGTTGTCGGTAGCGATCCGTGTTAATAGTTTCACCAGGTTTTAACAACTCGTAGTACACCACACCACACTGGTCCCACCAAACACAGAGCATAGTCTTGCGGCCAAAACGATTTGGCCTTGCAGTCGATGGGCCAGCTTCACCAGGGTAAAGCCATGATTTTTATTCGCTTCGGGTTCTCAAAATAAATCCATTTTTCGTCCACCGTGACAATTCGATGCAGAAAAGATTTCCTTTCGAAGCGTTGAAGCAGCATTTCACAAACGGTTTTTCGATTTTCCATTTTTCTATCGTTCAGCTGGTGTGGCACCCATTTTCCATACTTCTGGATCTTTCCCATGGCTTTTAAACGTTGGCAAATTGCTCCTCGAGTCACATGTAGTGTTTCTACCAATTTTTGTAGCGATTGGGTTGGATCAACATGCAATTCCTCGTCTTCGAACTTTTTTGCTGCACCAGGATGTTCATTGTCTGTCAAATCGAAATCTCCACTTTTAAATTAACGAAACCATGTCTCACATGTTCTAATCACTGGAGCATGTTCACCATAAGTTTCTACCAGCAACCGGTGAGCTTCAGCTGCTTTTTTCTTTTGATGAAATAAGAAAAGCAACGAATGCCGCAAATGCGATTTACTTGGAACGAAACTCGACATATTCATTGAGGTAAACAAATATGACGCTATTATTTTGGCGGAATGTGACTTGCGTATTTTTGTAGGTTAAAGTCAATAGAAAAAATTTACATACATGCCAAATCATAGAAATTTATACATATTGCTAGCGACATCTACTAGTAAAACCGGCACACTTCAACAAACACACCTGGTATGTTTTTTATGTCCTACAAAAAATTAACTAAGTTTTAAAGTGCCTTTAAACAAATAAAAATTCTTATTTATGTAAAAATAATTTTAAGTTTTTTATTTGGGAATATAAAAGGGTATTTATCACGCAAGATATTTGGAGACTAGTCTTTACAATCTTTTGTGTTAGAAAGCATATATTTGTAAGAAAAATGTGCGTCTGACTTCTTGAACGGGAGTGTATGTAAGCATGTATGTACGTGTATGTATCTGCGTCAGCAGAGTTATTAAAATAGTAATTGTTTGTTGGTGGCCGCGAATTGAAGTTTCCAATCATCACTTTCAATACTTTAGTAACTGCGAAATACGAAATTTTTTTTTGTGTTTCACTAAAGAGAACAGTCGAAAAATATATGGTATTAAAATAATAGTTAGTTAATGTATTTAGTTAGTTTACACTGTCATATAGTGACTTGGTGCAATCTAGTTTGAGACCTGGTTCTTTTTTCTGCCAGATGAAAGTTCAATTTAATTTGAGGTATAGTTGACATCCAGTAGAACGTCAACACATTTCGCGAAGTTTTAGAGTCTACGAAACTAATAGATGTCTGAGGCCTATCCCTACTGTTGCACTCAAGCCTGCCTCTCTACATTTCATACCTGAATTATTGAACCCTGAAAGTCAGAGTTCAAGTCCTGGTTCGACCAACCTCCCAAATTATTGAAAATTAATTTTTCTAATTGCGGTCGCCCATCGGTCATCATCGGAATATCAAGCCATGGAAGTGTATACATATACGATGTACTAAAAACTCCTCCTTTGACGGCCGCCGTAACCGTGTGGTTAGCATTGCGTACTGTCATTCGGAGGGTTCAAATCCTGGTGTCGTACTAATATCCAAAAAGTTGTGTAAAATTAATTTAAAGAAAAAATTTAACTAAATTGTCTAATAGCGGTCGCTCCTCGGCAGGGAATGTCAACCTCTCCGAGTGTATTTCTGATATGAAATAAAGGCTCCTCATTTAAAAACCATCAGTCGCTTAGAGCCGGCTTAGTAGAAACTCCCTCCATTTATTGAAAAAAAATTGAGACGTAAAAACCTCAAATTGAAGGAGGAGCTCGGCCGAAAATCGCTTCAGCGGTTGCAAAGCGTATAATTGACTCCTTAACGAGTGATTTGACTGAGCCTTATAGAAATGTGTATCCTCCAGTATTTGCTCTTGAGGCACGTACAGTACAGTAGTAGAGGTTGACATTCTCCTCCAAAGGAGTAATTGGTTAAAGGCAGAGACGCATACACATACATATGTATATGTATGAAGTAAAATTGAATTTCAAAATAATAAAAAAATCGTTGTAAGAAACGATAAATTTTGGCTTTACTCGAAGACTTATTTTTAAGCTTTTTTAAAGCTGTTAGGGGCATACTCTCATGGCAACATGCTGCAGCTGCCCAATGATTATTGTTTTTCGCTTTATTTTATTTAATTATTATTATTTTTTTTTTTTTTTTGAGAAGGCAAATAAGCAATAATCACAAAAATCATCAAATAAAGGCAAAAGCAAACCAATAAAATGCACCTTTAATGAAGCGACTCTTGAGCGCATACGCTTCGCCACAAAAAATAACTGTAGACAAAAAAGGCTCACAGGCAACGTGCTGCTGCTGCTGCTGGTTTGTGGCGTGTAAGGACATGACAGCCAACATGTGTAACTGCAGCACAAGGTAATAACAACAGAGGCAGCTACAAATTTAATAAGGATTACAAAACAACATAATACCATATATATACCATACATACATAACTACATGAATTCATTCATATGTAAGTGCAAAAGCTGTGGCTTGTCACCATGGCAGCAGCAGCAACAGCACCAACAGCAACAACAACTGCCAGCCACATGAACCAAAAATAAAAGAACAATAACTGGACAACCAACCATCTGCATTAACCTGTCAGTTGGCAGTTCAGTCCATAGCCCAACCACTGCTTTACACATACTCACACATATGTACCGTCGACTTGATGATCGACTTACAAACTTGCATACATACAAACACAGAGCAATCAGACAGCCACAGCGGCGGCGCTTTTGATTGTTATGCATATAAATGTTGTACTTACATTCATACTTACTTACATACGAGTATATAATCCATGAGACCTTTATGTAGATTCACACATAACGTGCATGTTTATTACATACATATCTACATATGAACATACATGAATTACTTCGCATCGACGCTACGGAAGCGCCTACAACCAGATTGTGGAGTGACCACAACGACGGCAATAAAACCAAAATGAAATTTTTAAAAGCAAAAAAAAAAAATAAAAAAAAATGTAAAAATTAAACAGTAAAAATCCACAAAACAAAAACAAAATTGGGCAACAAAGAAAATAGCGAAATTGCAGTTTGCTTGCCCTTACTCCTTCGGCCCGATTGGCAGTGAGTATTTAATTTTGATCTCTTTTATTTTATATTTATTTACTTCTTTCTGCGTTTACGCACACGCACAGCACAACACGCAAGCCGACCAAGTTGCAGCAACAGCTTTTAGTCGAGATGTAATAATAATATTTGTTGGTCAGCCAGCTGTTGGGGTTAAGAAGAGGGAAGTGAAGAAGAAAAGTAGTAAAGCTCCGTCAGCAACAACAAACTCGCTGCATTGGCGGTCTTCATTTTAAAGCTGTAAACTTCCTGTAAATTAAGGCCAGCTTATGTATGTATGTATGTATATTTATTAGAGTGGGCTTTGAAAATGAAATTCTTTTGGACTAACCTAAAATCCACTTTAAATGAAAAATGCGGGGAACCCAACATTACTCTATATATGTACGTTACATTTTCCAAAAAAAAAGACATTCTTTATGAAAAATTAAAAACCTTAATTCTTAGTTCATTGACCCTTCCGAAAATCCAGTTATATATTTTACTATTTTATTTCGCATAAATCAGGTGTTTTTGAAAAAGGAAAACTAATTTTGCAAAAATATTTCAATTTTCTTCAATGTTGTTTTCACCAAAAATTTTTTTGGAAAAAAGATTTGTTTTCAAAAGAAAATAGCTTATCTGATCAGATCGTTCAATGATAAGAACGAATAAAAACTTTAACTCATTGTCAAAAATTTATTCATCTCTTCAAAGAGCTCCAACTATCTCACATCCTTGCGATTGACCTGTAGCAGAAGCCCCGTCAGAATTGGGAAGGGCCTCTCTAAGCCGTTCTATGGTATACCAAATGAGGTTTCAGACAGGGTGACATTTTATTGGGTGGTTTCCTCAATTTGATGATAGAGAAAATATTAAGAGCAGCAGAGCTAAATAGAGAAAGTACAATCTTCTATAAGACTGTATAACTCATTGGCATATGCTGATGATATCGACATTATTGGCCTCAACAACCGCGTCATGAGTTCTGCTTTCTTCAGACTGGATAAGGAAGCGAAGGATATGGGTCTGGTAGTAATCGAGTGCAAGACGAAATATCTCCTGTCGTCAAACAATCAGTCATCGCATTCTCGACTTGGCGCCCACGTCACTGTTGACAGATATAGCTTACGTATAGAAGTCGTAGATAACTTCGTCTATCTTAGAACCTGTATTAACATCAACAATAATGTTAGCCTTGAAGTCCCACGCAGAAGCACTCTTGTCAGCAGGTGCTACTTTGGACTGAGTAGGCAATTGAAAACAAAATTCCTCTCTCGGCGAACAAAAACCAAACTCTATAAGTCGCTCATCATACCCGTCCTACTATATGTCGCAGAGGCGTGGATAATGTCGACATTCGATGAATCGGACCTGGGAGTCTTCGAGAGAAAAGTTTTACGAAACGATTTATGGTCCTTTGTGCGTTAGCTATGGCGAATACCGCAGATATTTTTCAGCAAATGAATATGGTAAATAGCGAATGAATGAAAGCGTTTGAATGTATTCGATCCAGTATCCGTTGGTGGAAGCAAAGGAGGAGAAAGACCTTGACTTCATTGGAAGCATCAGGTGGAGAGAGACCTGGTTTCCCATGGTATTTCCAATTGCCGCCAAACATCGAAGAGTTAATCCTAATGCTGATCCAGCTATGGTCACGTAAGTGGGGCCAATGAAGAAGAAGCAGCCCAACATGACTAAATAAGAAATGGAAGAATAGACAGAAAAGACTACATACCTACATGGTTGTTTTATCTCAGCAAGATGGCTTAACATACCCTGAATCAGAACCATGAACTTATACAGGCGGATTGTAAATGGATCACAAACAGTGTTACGGAATTAGTTTCGTTGAGCTGGATATCAGACAACCCTTAAGGCAATTTCGTTTCGTTTCGCCGCCATGTTCTATATTTCTGTCTGCTTCATCAAGAACATGAATAGAAGAATAGGGTATTCTTAAACTTCGTAAAACCATTTATGATCTATTTGACAACTTTAACACCACGAAGTTGGATTGAAGCTCCATCTGGCGTCGAAACTAAATGGTGTAAGCTTATAAGTTTTTTTTTAAGTACAAGAACAACGTTTGCACATCATGCAAGATGGTTCGTTTAACGCGACGCATGCGTGCTACGTCCAATATTCGGTCCACATTATCGCCCAGCTGAGTCAATAACTTGAGCAACAATGGATCTATTTGGCATCAAGTTTACTATAGTGAATAAAGCGTATTCTCAAAGACGCCGAACAGTCTGAATTGAAGATGCTACTACTGCTGTAGAGCAGAGTATCGAAGAAGACGCGATCGCACGCAATAATTTGCAAGGGAGAAGCTTTTGCCAGGTTAAGTTTTGTTTCCTGAAAATGGACCTGGGACCGGGAACCATGTTCAGTTTGATCGAAATATAAACAATACTTTCTTTATCGGAAAGGGATCACCGAGAGATTTACATATATTAATGGAACTCGGATACGAGCGTAGCGGATGTATGGTATGTTCGCTTGGCAATGTTATTATTTTACAGCTGCGGGCTACAAACTTTCATCGTACGTTCAACTTGAGTGTGAATAAGCATAGACCCGAATGAAAAAAAAAACTGTGTGATGTTTTGAAAAAGAAAAAAAGAAATAGAGCGAGAGCGCATTGATATTGACATTTTTATGAAAACTTTAAGCAGCGAAGAAATGATCTACACTTACAAACAATTAGTTAGTAGGAGCAATAATCTCATATATAAAAATTGTGTGGCCGTTTTGAAAAATCAAGTAAGCTCCAAAATTCTCCAAAAGTTACCAACCGATAGACCCAAGACTGATCTATTTGAAAAAAACTCATATGTCCCTACGAAACGGATGTTCTCCAAAAGTTACCGACCGATTGACTTGAAATCGTCAAATTATTTCTATGATTCCTGAGCAGGTTTTGTGAAAAAAAAATCGGAACTATTCGAAGAAATCTTATTAATGGTTCCATTACTTGAAATTTTATGAATAGGTGGCTTTTTGCTTAGATGAGCAGGAAAACTATTTTTCTCTCCGGAAGGTGGTACCCTTTGCTTGAAATTCGATGAATGGGTGGCTTAGTTTATGCTTATTTAAGATTATTGGAATAAAAAGTGGATAAAACTCCGAAAGCCATAGCTGGCTGGATCTGCTAGTCAATGACGAGGAGAACTCTGATATTACCAATCCTGCAGAGGAATATTCCCGGAAGCAGCGCAGTGGAGGAACCAGCAAAAAAAAATGTTCTCATCAAACCCTATATTTCACAAAACAGAACATGTGTGGTATGAATCTGACTCAGATAGGGAAAGAAGAGAGATATTTATCGTATACATATGTATAATCTATATACGGTATTTTTATTTTTCAAGAGTAATTCTGTGCAGGATCAGCGCTGCAATCAGGTAAAGATTTTACTGTGTAGAATAATAGTGCTTTATGATTCATATCCGATTATCCTTTCCGAAGAATCAACATATCTTAATTGCAGCGCGGATATAAAATAATCGCGAGTGGTGAATGGAAGACATATGAAATAAAAGCGTAAATGCATACATACATACATATATACATTTGCAATAACAAGCAAACATATTTATTGCACGAATATGCTTTCACCGCCCATATTGTTGTTATACATTCATACACCTACAAACATACAATATATGTATATGGTATATGTACAAATGTATACACAACCGTTTGCATTGATGAATACTTAATATCATGGAAAAGTGCACGTTTACCGGAAATAATTCCCAAAAGTCTTTACCCAAAGTTGATTGCAACTGTTGTACTCTCTCTCTCTCTCTCTCTCTCTCTCTCCGCATTGCTGTTGCTGCTGCTGCTGCTATTGTTGGTATTGTTGTTCATCTATCGTTTTATTTAGTTTCGTTGTGGCAAAGCAGAGTTACTCTGTGGCTTAAGGTACACCGCGCCAGGGCTTTTATATACATAAAGCAACATACATACACGTGCATACGAGTGTATTACATGTATGCATTGATACAAATGGAGCTGCGAGTTGAAATGTGTGAAAGGCTTGTATGAGGGAACACTGAGTGCTCAAGTGCAGATGTTGGTTAGTTTAAGTATGGATCTTGGCTTTTCAATTTCATTTTATATTTTCGTAAATATTTAATCTCAAATGGCAGGATTCCAGTTTAAAATGTACAGTAACATTTCGGCATCACACAGAGGTCTAAAGTTAGTTGGGTAGAGTGCAAAAGAGTGTAAAATTTGAAAGCCATCAACAGATTTCGTTGTATTTGTAAGTGGTTAGGAAAACAGTCATAGCAAAAATAATTATTAGTCAAAAGTTACAGTAGTATAAAAACAAGACCACATATCGGGTACTGGATCTATAGTGGACGGCCGAGAAAATTGCTTACGGGAGCAAATTAGAGAGAGTTAAACGGTCTGCCGCTATTCTGCTAACAGTAGCACTGTCATCAACTTCCTTCCTCTGGACCTATACAGGAAATTATAAGTGACCTGCAACGCAATTATATTAAATGCAACTTAACCTTGGAAGTACTACAAAATAAGACAAGCTAAAAGATTATATTTTGCTGAAGAAGCTGGGCTATATTGCCTCCAGTATGTGTTTAGACAATCTCATCCATAAGAATCCCAAGCAAGAGTGGATGGGAAAACTTAAACGCTCTCGATCAGAGAGACATAGCCATCTCTACAAACAGCTCAAAGTTCGATGGAAGAGTGGGTTATGGAATCCACTCTCCGATACTCTCATTAAATATAAGCAGGAGACTACGAGATCACTACAGCGTCTTCTAAGCAGAAGCAGTCGATTAGCTGCTCAAATCTACCGCAGCAAGAGTATCAGTTAGGGTATATTCCGATAGTCAATCTATCACCAGATCTCTATACTTAACAGAGCCAGATCAAAGGTGGATATAAAATGTAAAATCAATCTCAATAAATTCTTAACTAATTGCAACACTGGCGTGGCCTGGGTGCCCGGACATAGTGACATCACATTCAAGTGCCCACAATATCCTTCTCAATTATCATGACGACAGATATAACAACAGGTAAATGTTCAATAAGGCTTTTCGGTCGTAGCTGCAGGGAATAAGAAGAAGAAAAGTCTATTGACATCTGCACGACGGAAGTTACTCTGAAAACACTTCTTCGACTGCGCTGGTCTCAGCGAGAAATGTATATCTGATTGCTTTTATAAGGCCCACGAAATGGACCGAATATATGATAAGGTGAAGACAGGAGTCTATGGGACTATTCTCCTAAGTGCGCTGGTAATGAACAGCAGTCGCATCAACTCAACTCAACGGCAATACAGGCTCAGCGAGTAGTTAGCAGAGCATGCTGCTGTGCGGTATGAACTCCAGTCAGATCAAAATGAATTTTGAAAATAAGTTTCAATAACTTTTATGTTCGAACTATGTAAGTTCCAGAAGGTTATGAGGTAGGCCCACCAAAATATATATATAACTCGGAATTCGACACATTGCTCGTAACAGTTGTCCAACCCTGAGACAACTGTGGTTCATTACCAGACCTGCTGCAAGTTTAACTCTTGTTCCTCCGGACGAGACCTATCAAGCCCTATTTGGGTTCAATATTAAATAAACCAATCCAATGCTAATTTTGCTCATATTGGGGCTCATAAATATTTTTGTTGGTACTTCCTTAGATGACCTCGAAAACATGGCTTGGTTTTACCTGCCTATACAAACACAACAGCGGGAAGGCTCGCATGCTTCCTTCCAAGGACATAGAGGCATTGTAATGAAGAAGGGAAAGCTCCGGATCTATGAATTACAATACTTCCTTCCGCGGACATAGAAGCATAATATTGACTTCTGCACGGTGAAAACGGCACAACAATGTCAACTGCGACGGAAGATGTCGTGAGATTTGTTTGATTATAATTCACATTAACTTTATATGTAAACCAAACCACCTTGTACGCTGAAGCGCGACGTGTCGTAAACAGAAATTCCCAATTTAAGCCACGGACATACAAACATACATAAATATGTTTGTTTAAAAGTAATTTCATATTTGCTGAAGCATTTCTCCGAACCGTAACGAAAAATCTTTAGTATCCGGAAACAATACCCTCACACTTTCAACAAAGGCCTGGAGAAATGTATTCTACCACAACAGCAACAACAATTACATAGAAGTAATTGTCAGCAGCACGTCCGCAAATAATTCATTGATGACGTGTGTAAATCTCAGACAGACAACAACGCTCTTGCCCATGACAGTGACACTCACTCGGAAACAGAGCCATAATGAAAACAACAACTAACACCAACGCCAAAGGCAACGGTATAAAGCAGCCGCACAGCATATATCGCCCGTAGTTGCCTGGGCGTGTAGATTGTTCAACAACATGGCTTTCGGGATGTGTTTTCAGAGAAACACTTGGTGTGTGTGTGTGTGTGTATGTGTGTGTGAATGAGAGGTCCTGCGGTGTTTATGTGTCAGTATGAGTTCATTATTGTGCATCTTTCAGTTTCATGCGATGCAGTGAATTCTTTTGTTGGTGTCTTATTTGCTTCCCCAAAAACCAGTTATGCAAGTGCCCCTACGTGTATGGCATTAGGGTGGCACCGTAGTGAATACCAGAATTTCAGAACAATTATTGTAACTAGAATTTGTTCGCGACTTCGTCCACATGGAATTTTAAGATGGTTCCAATAAGATTTTTATTCGGTTCTTACCTTTTCGCCTAAGCGAAGAGCTTGCTCTGTTTCAAATTCCAAGCAAATCAAATCATAAATATGGCTCTTTCGGTATGATCGGTTGCGAAAAAAATGAACTCATGCATTGACATAGGCAAAGACCTATCTAATTGTATGTTCCATATATTAAACACAACCAGACCATCTTATGAATTCCAAGAATATTTCTCGGAAAAAAAGTGTTCCCGACATTAATTTAGAGATCTGGACCTGGGACCGATCGAATCATAGTCATGATATTTCGTTTAGAAAAATTATTCGTCATAATAATTTAAGGCCAAACCTACCTCTATACAAAATTTTATACTAAAGAAGCGATAAATAAAAAGTTTTCAAATAGATCGGTCCCAAGTTCTCTTCCCGGAAGAAAAAATACCTCCCATGTCAATTTCGACATGGATTTACCTCTGTAGGAAAGTTCATGAAAATCAAACCAAAATTAATTCCAATTTTTTCGGATTGATCGGTCCCAGGTCCACATTCCTGAAAACTGCTTCTTATCCGTTGACATACTTTCTAAGTTTCACATCTCTACGATGGTTAGTCCTCCATGCTTATGAGTTCACTGCAGAAACAATAGTTTTACTGCGATATGAAGCTCTGGCTATTAACTATTTTCCACTGGTCGTTATTTGTACAGACCAACAAACTTCTTTGACTTCTTAACCATGACAACCCTCCCTCTGCTTAACTTGGCGATTGGTAGTAAATCCTTTTCTTTAGGGAATGTGATAGCGACATCTGAACTCATACCACAATTATATTATTTAATTTCATCACATGGTACTTACCTCAGCCAAGCGTAAAATTAGGGACATCTTATGACACGTCACGATTCAATTGACTGCCTCGCCAAAAGCGCTAGAGCGAGCCATATCATTCCCCTTTACAGAGATATCTTATACTTGTGCATTCTCAAATATTTGTGTTGACATAATGAGCATCATCACAGGTTCCGTTCAGAAAAACTCTTCATCCATGCTTGGTATTGATAAGGTGGCGTTTACATAGTATAATTTTTCTTTTACCAGATTAAATTGCGAGTTTAGCGCGAGTTGTGGTGAACCAATTATCGACCGAGCTGTTCCCCAAATTTGTGGTGTACGTCTTTATCTTTTCCAAGAAATTAGTACAACTCATTCTGCCGGCTCCGAACAGCTGATGGAGGGGTTGACGTTTCCTTTCCTTCATACATTACTTACATATTAACATGACTTTTGTTGAAGATGTCTTCCAGTTTCTCCATGAGGGCAGTGTTTATCAGGCTCACTAAGCATTTTTGACATATACATTGTAGAGATACTGAATTGAATGTGAATTTTTTTCTGTTGTGCTTCAAATTCGCTGAACAAAAGAATCACGAAACCCTCCCCAAGAAATCCCACAAATTTCACTTTAAATAAAATCTTCGGCAAGTAAACGACTTATCGTCAGAGGTTTTGGAGGAAATGACACAGATATTGTTGCACACATCCAATTCCAACGTCACGAAAAATATGAAAATAACTGCGTTGTCTTCTAAAATCATACACACAAAGTTTATCTGTAGTTGAAATTATTAGCAGACCTAGGAGAGCCTTTAGGTTAGGTTAGGGTGCAGTGGCTACCAATCTATCGAGTCGGATTCATCTAGGCCTGACTAAAACATTACATTTTGAACCTCATTAGATCCATGACTTTGACGGCAGCTATCTTCAATAGATCATCCAGCAATAGGGTCCCAAAATTACGAAACCTTGCCCTGCTCAAAACAGGACAGTCACATAAGAGATGGGTGATCATTTTCTTCTCTTCAACCTCGTTGCAGTTTCTGCAGCATCCTCTGTAGGAAACCCTTAAAATTCCTATTGCTTTTACATGTCACCTCTTTTTAAGGAGTACATTTCTCGTGAACTCTTGTGTGCCTTCCAACTTACCGGCTTGTTCGTACATGATTTCCTTGAGAAGCAGTCTGCATGTAGCAAAAGTCATACCAATGCGTTCTTTAACGAGATAAAATCTGCTTAGTCATACCACGCCTAGCAAGTTCATACCCTTTACAGTTTCCCTTGATGTCCATGTGATTAGGAACCCACGTGAGAGAGAGTACGTTCTGTTTGGCCACCTCCTGGAAGCATCTGCGACAGTTCAGCACTAATTTGGAGTTTAGCGTAAGTGAGCCCAGTGCTTTTATTGCTGTCTGACTATCGCTGAAAATGACGACATTCTTATCATTGAATCCAAATTTGATTTGCAGACTTCATGATGGCAGATATCTCTGGCTGGAAAACACTGCAATGGTGAGCTAGCCTGAACGAGAGTTCCATACGAGGGTTTTCTGAGAAGACACCTCCGCCAACTTTCCCCTCTAACTTTTACCCGTCCGTGTATATTTCCACGCCAAGCGCTAGACCCTTAGTGGGAATCAATAGACAAAATACTTCTGATATAAGACACCCTAATCCAACACGCATTCTGTTTGACTTCTTCAATTCATGCTCGCTGTCAGTCAGTGTTAGGCGTCGTTACTACACTAATAGGACAATATTCAACATTCAGCACATCCTCTTTGTCATGGCGACGGCACAAGCAAAAATTGCAACAAAAACACCTGCACTCGGCTGCATATAGACACCAGATGGTCTATTTGTGTTGCACACATACAAATATGTATGGAATATGCAGCGTACAGGTATGGCGCATTGAAAGGAAAATAATTGCATGCGTCAGTTGGCAGAGCCTTCCAAACCACAAGCCACATTTGTTTATCTCTTGAGCTCGGTATGGAGCATGTTTTTTTTTTGTTTGTTTGTTCTGTTTCTCGGATATTCCCGTATAACCTACATTCAGTTTTGCTTGCTTTTTCTTCTAATAAATCAACATTCACAGCAACAACAACAACAACAGTTTTGTACAGTCGACGTTTGGATGCAGTTATGGCATTCTTAGTACCAAGAAATTAGGATCAAATGACGCAGACTCCGGAGACGACCGGTGATTTGTTTTATATCGCTGCACTTGAATGTGAGATGTTAGGGGGCATTACTGTTGCATCGACACAGAGAATGCTTCAGCACATACCAAAGCGGTGGTAGAAATAGTAAAGATAGAAAAGTTCACCCGAAAAGAGGACTTTCTGCTGTTGCAAGATCTACGCAAAGTGGAAGCTCTTGGATTATCTGCCTCAAAATGAGATGATGATTCAATTAACACAAGAAACCTCTCGAGCTGTCTTTAAATATTTCTTCGTAAAACTATATGTAAGTAAAATTCTAGCAGGACGCTCTCCGTACAGTGAACTTAGATGCCCACCAATAACACCCCACCCTCATTCTCTGAATACCAACCAGTTTGTCTAATGCGCCAACGAGTACGGAGAATCAGTGTGAGTGAAATGAAAAGTCCAGTCATCAGCTCCATATTATGTATATTTGCTTTTAAATGTCTTTGCTTACTGTAGTAACTGTAGGTGTTAGCAAAGTGGTTGAACCTGCGATCAGGAAAATGGTGTCCACTAAGAACTAATGTTTCAAACCAATCTTTCTGCTAACAGACTGGCACCTTTCTGAATCTAAGCGGATCCCTAATTAGTCTTAATCGCTAAGAAAAAAACGTCGATGTTTGATCTTAAAAATATTCCATTAGAAATGCGATCCTTATTAGACCAATAGACAAAATGCAGTTCTCTATCAGTACGTAGGCTGCTATACCTATATAGGTCTGGCCTAGGCAACACTAAGTATTGCCAGGTGCACTCTGACATTTCCATTGGAAAGTTTGAAATTTTTTAGCATAACATCACTCAGAACGTTTTGTCATTTAATCGTGAATTGTTTTATTTACAAGGAATTAAAAAATTCATCTCGACCAAAAAATGGAATTAGCTCGTGAACATTTTCGTGCGATCATTTTTCACAACTTTCGACGTGGATTATCACGACAAGAGTGCGTCGATGAACTAAAATCTTTGTATGGCTATGAAGCACCATCCTATAGCACTGTGAAAAACTGGTACGACGAATTCAATCGTGGCCGACGCTCGCTCAAAGACGAATTCCGTGAATACTACCATGGGATATTACTTGCTCGAAAAGCACTATTTAGACTGCCTCGCTAAGTTAATCGCAGCAAGCATTAAAAATCTCACAAAATTTACTACACATATCAAGTCAGTTTGAGATCTTTTAGTAGTCTCACATTAAAGTAGTATCACATATGTGTCAAAAGGCTGATTACAAGTCGGTAGTAATACCAACTGAATTCCTCTCAACCATGGTTTTTGCATCACTTCGATTTCAATTTATGATTATATTTTTATCTCACGCCTATATTAAGTGCATATCAACAGAGACAGCGTTACTCACGGTGATATCACAAATTGAGAGATCTATCTCGATCAGAGAATACAGCCTAGTTGCTTTTCTTGATATTGAGGGTGCCTTCAATAATATATGCAGTTACTACAGCCCTAACATGCATGGGTGTCGACCCTCGGAGGATTTCTTTTATGCGCCAAATCTTCAGATGCAGGGTTGTAATATCTGAGATCGCAGTGGTAACGGCACTTAGGTATGTCAGCAGAGGAATCCCACAAGGTGGAGTTCCCCGCCTTTTCTAGGGATATTGACAGTAAATCAACTGCAGAGAAATGGCGAATTCGCACAAACTTTGGGTAATATCATGCAGAGCGGTCTGACGAGGAAAAAAAGTGGGTCAAAAAGAACTCGTTCTTTTCACCAGGCGGTATAAAATTCTCAAGTTCACAACACCAACGCTCTCAGGAACGACCTTGGGCTCATCCTGGACAGGAAATTAAGCTGGTCACAGAACTCAGAGGAAATGGGGTATGTCACCCAAAATAGTACGTTGGCTTTGTATCACAGTTCTTCTCTATGGGGTTGTAACCTGGTGACTAGTACTTGAGAAAAAATCAATTATCTCCAAATTCGTTATAGTATAGAGGGCGGCGCTCCTGTGCATCAGCGGAGCCCTTCGTACCACACCAACTGAGGCAATAAATGTTCTCTTAGATCTACTCCCCGTTGCCATGAAGGGACTAAACTGCTTGCGCCGCGGTAAGGCTGCAAAAGGTGTCTGAATGGAAAGCTATAAACCACGGGCATACTAGCATCTTAAGAAGATTTCGCATGCCGGGAAAATCAGATTACTTCATATCATGCACTGAATAGAAACCTTTGGGACACGATAATACTACCAAGCACCGAATCGATATATTTTTATACGGAGATGTCAAAACTAGACAACAGAGGGGAAGTTTACTCAAAGGAACTTGGTATCTGTAAATGCTTTCGCTTACCGGATCACTGTAATGTTTTTCAGGCAGAATTGGTGGCCTGAGACTGTCAATTGTCTCAGATCATTGGTACTTTCCGATAGTGGTATTCATATTTTTTCGGATAGCCAGGTCCCATTACGAGTCCTGGTGTCTGTAACAGTAAAATCTAAATCGTGATGGCTTAGCAGTTCTCGCTGAACTTAGTATTAGTCCCGGGTCAAAATAACATATCGGGTAATGAAATTGCGGACGTGTTTGCAAGGAAGCATACTCACCTTCCGCTTTTACTAAGGTCATGATAGTAATCGAGCTGAAAAGAAAAGATATATCCACAGTTATAGGTCTTCTTACAGAACATATCTTATTGGGCAGGCACGCAGAAAACGTGCGGAAACTTTAAAGCACTTTCCTTAATCTTTAGAGACCTGAGCGAGGTAGCAGGGGCTGAGATACGGCAACTGCTCAGTTTTGCAAACTCTACGCACTGGTTCGATTTGGGATCCTCAGTGGTATCACAATGGGCCCGCTTAGGGCCTAGGTGAGCCGATGCCCGGTAGTCACTTCCGCCATATGAGCCATCGCGTGAAAGTATACAGGAGTTAATCGTACTGACCGCAAAAACAATTATGAAAATATACACCATTTTGCTGTCTCTAGCCTCAGAACCATCAAAAAATTATTCACAGCGCTCGGAAACACCGGGAGAAAGATAGTTTGATCTCCATATTCTCGTTCTTGTTGAAAGAAAAAAGCTAGTCACTGCAGATAAAGGTAATCCACTCCTAGAAAATTTTGATATCCGTCATTTTAAAGTCATATTTCATATTAAGATTCTTGTTTTTACCTCCCCTACTCAGTTCAACCTTGGGGGTAGAAGGAAGAGGATTTCAGAATAAGGACAATGATGTTAGATAATACCCTTGAAATTATTCGAGTCCGGTGGCTCTTAAAGGAGTTCTCTTAAACTTTTATATGTGTTTAGTTGAGCTCAGCGGTGAGCTCCGATATTGAAGGTAGTTCCATTCCTCCTGTATTGAAGATGCTGCGTAGTCATTTCAATTGTTAGCACTCTTTAAAAATGATGGAACGAGAATGTGCGTGTGGTTTTGTAAGCCAAGCTTGCACCACTTAGGAACTGGCGTGTTTCAACCGTTTCTGGGCTCTTCGTGAAGCATCTAGACCGAAATCCAAGTATATTACTGATGCTCCCCAGCTCTGCTGATGGCCCACATCTTGTGAAGACTCCTTTCGTTCCATAACAAGGTTTTGGCCGTCACTCACCTGGTGTTAATGCAATAATTGCATTCCACTCATGCCTAGCGAATATCACCTGCATGCGATGATATTTTATTAATTTACAAAATATTTTACCAATGAAAGACTCTACGTACTTACATACGTGTACATATGTATGTATGTATGTATGTGTGTATGTAAGTATGCAAGTATGTAATTTCAACACGTACGTTGACAACTAAAATTGATTTCGCACAAAAAGGTAGACACTAAAATTATGCTGCTTCTTCTTCTACACACGTTATTGGCAACAAAATTAATGGCTTGTTAATGGAATGAAAAACGAGCGCATAAATAGCCACAGGCAGGACAACAACAAGGATAACAAAAACATAGAAAAAATGACAGACGCAGCAGCAGGCATTAAAAGTGATGGGGGAAAAATGTGCAAGTGTTTTTTTTTTTTTTAGAAAAAATTGGCTTGAAATTTTTATAAAAAAAAATTCAAAATTGTCTACAAATATTTACTAAACGTAAATATATTTACATATATTTTGCTTGAAATTATGGGGAAAAAAATTGTTAAAAACTAATAAAAGCACATGGCGATAGGTACGGCGGCTGTCCGACTTATTGACAGAATTGGCGGTGAGGCAAATGAGCGATGACGCAGGACGACAATGTGCAAAGTAGCAAATAAAAAAAATTAACAGTTGCAGCTGAAAAACAAATTAAAAAGCAAAATACGAAAAATTTGCAACGATATTTCAGAGTTTTTTTATTTTTTTTTGTAAAATAATGATTTCTTACGATATTAACGTTTTTTATATTCGTTAAGATTTTTTTCTCTTAACGCTTTGCTGTGTTGCCTGTTCTTTTTGGTGGAAAAAAAAACTCCAAAAAAAAAAACATTAAAGAATTTTGCGGCTGTCATGCTGGACTAATCACTACAGACCGTTGGCAACGGGCGAAAATAACTAAACAACAACAAAAACCTATTCTATACATACGTGTACTTGATATATATATATATATTGCACATACAGATACATATACGTGTATACGAAACAGCTGCTACAGCCAGCAGTCAATCTAAACCAGTCTATCTAATATACTCACATTGCTACAAACCAATATTTTGTATAAACATAAATTGTAGGTATGTACGTGTATGTACATAGCAGCCACAGGCAATAACAGTAAGCAGCTGCTGTTGCTGCTGCAAGCAGTGGCCACGCCGTTGGCAGGTGCAAATATTCATATCACCGCCACCGCGTAACATTTCTACCTGATTTAATCTTATACCGCCAGCAGTGCTCTGCGTCGACTGCCAACGTACGCTTACCCCCGCTGCCTGCTGCTGCCGTCACTTCGTCTTGGCTGGCAATGATGTGCACGTTGGCTGTTCGCAGGCTCAAATATGCTTGTTAATTCATATATATATACACACACACATACACATACAAATCACGCACTCACGCGATACCATTGATTTCTTTTCTTGTGTTGTTTTGGCATTGATGTTATCATTCAAGGTTGTTTGTTGTTGGCATAGTTGCACACAATATCATACATACATATACACATACACACAAACTGAAATATGTATTGTCCGTCGTTGCTTAATGTGTTTTTACGTTCCTTTTTACATTTCATTTGCGGCGCTCCATGATTTCTGCTTCTCTTTCGTCGTTCTCGTTTATTTCGTTTTCAACGAAAATTGTTTAAAATGAATTTAAGTGGTCGCGTGTATGGTTGAAGACCTGCGGCGGCATGTGGCACATGTTTTGTTATTGTTTTTCATTTATTTTTAATTTTTTTTTTTATTTTTATTTTTTGTATTCTTTCCTGCACTCACTTTGAGTGAGCGCGTTTTTATGGTCTGATTTTATGGTGCTTGGACCTTCTTTTTGGGTTTTCTGTTGCAAATAGGTATATTGCATATAAGATATGCAAGACTGAAACATCTGAATTTAATTTTGACCGAATGGCAGATGTTATTGGTCAAATACATGTATATAGTATGTATATAATAACAAACCTTAGAAGTGTTACACATAAGACAACCTGATAGTATACTTCATGCGTTCGAAAGAGAAATTTATTTGATAATCATCTGTGGGCACATTCTTTAATTTATTCTCTCCTCGCTATATTTTACTATTTTCTCATACCGGTCCCATGAATGCTGCATCAGTATCCACGGATCGGCTGCTCAGCCACAAGTACTACCAGCTTGGAATCGTTGTTGGTGGTGATGCTTGTCCTTAACAACACGAAATTATCTACCACTTCAAAGTTAAGACTGTCAACAGTGACCACTACCAGACCCGTTCGCCACGCTTCCATATTCAGTTCGTAGAAAGCAGAACTAAGTTTGCGGTTGTTGAGACCAATGATATCAAAATCATTAGTGCTTATTTTCTTTAGCTTTAGGTTAAAGAGTCCCACGAAAGAGAGCAACTTTATATGACACCTCATTTAATGCGGTATGACTCGAGACTCCCAACCTGATTCTGACGGAGTTCTTACCAGCATATTGCTGTGTTTCTTAGCATTAGTATACACAGAGACCGGAAACAGCTACATATATATGAACGAAAATTGGTGATTGACGATCTTTTTCTCACAATCTTACAAAAAATGTGGGGCATTGACTAGATACCAGAGACAATGGTGGACATACCAATTATGAAACCACACTAAAAAGGCTCTTTCAACTTGTTGACAACTGGCTTTAATTTTTCACTCAGTACGCTAGATAAGACCTTTTATGCGAGCTATGTAGAACGACCATATGCCTTTTTTTTTTTTTTGGATTGAGTTTGAAACATCGGATATGCTTTCAACCATCCAAACTCTGCAAAAAAAGCTCACATATACACTTATTTAGTCCTTCGTCACCTTGTTTCATTAGTTCGGCGGGTAAACTATCAAACCCCGCCCATTTGTGGTCCTTCAACTTCATCAGAGTCGGGTGATGGAACAATTTTACGATACTCAACGATTGGGGATACGGGTTCACCATATTCTGATGTTTCATTTTTACTGCAGTAAAGTAGGGTGGATAAATGTTCCTTCCGTAAACGAAATGTGCTCCAGATTTCCTTTCTGTCAATGCCATTATAATAAGGTGGACTTGTAAAAATTATCTCAAAACATATAATACAAGTTGATGCTTCAATATTGCAACTTACTATAACCTAAGTTGTCATTCCAAATTATTAGTTATGTTGGTCACAACTTCCAAATTATAAGATTGCTCCTATGAAATTATTGAAGAATTTATAATAACTATGATTCTTCCGTATAGGAGTATTTTCAAAATGTTCTTTTGTAATGTATCAGTAGACCAATTCATGCCCCGATACTGATATTCAAAATTTTGTCATAATCATTTTGGTGAGATTTTAGGGTTTTCGATACAATCGTATTTACATACACGTAAATCAAGCTAAGAAAAAAATAAAATATTTTCTTGAGCCTTATTGCTCCCTTTAGCTATTCTTTCTGATACCTCTTTGAGGATAGTTTTGAAGCTAGCTCAAGGCACTGTCTATTTTTGCAAGAATTGCATTCTTATGCTCTATATACCCGAGAAATCGGGATTCGAGGCCAAAAATAAATATTTGTTATACAAAACTGCTTTATTGCTTTTTATTGATTGAGATATCTCCAAAAAATGCAATTTGAGTGCATCAGCCGCCTCTTCAGGTGTCTAAAAACGCTGATCTATGATCTAGCACCGCTATCACAATGTTTTAAACGAGTTTCGCATTTTTTAAACATTTCTTTCGACCAGTGAACACGAACCATTATTTTTGTTTGGGTGATTGACAAATTGATTAATATCCAGCGTGCCATTATTTGGTTCTAAGAAATACCTATAATATCATAAAAACACTACTTTTTGATTTAAGCCTGTATAAACACCTAAAATAAGTGCATTTTTACTTGGTAAATTTATAACAAACTTATATAAAAGATGTTTACAAAACTTAACAAATTATTTATATAAGCTTTTGTAAAGAATCACTCTATATACTGTTGAAACCCGCTTAAAAATCAGTTCAGTAGTTTTCAAGTTTATCTCAAACAGACAGACTGACAGACGCGAAGGAGGACTTTTGTGAATTTAAGGATAGTGATGTCTCGCTTCATAGGTTAGCTGTAGTGTATTCGTACTGATACTCCATTATACGCTCTCTTCAGATACTAAGAATTTACATAAATAATACTACTAAGTTGAGAAGTAAGAAGATACTGATAAAGTCTGAGAAAAGCGTGCCCAAACTTTTGTTGACAGTCAAATGCCTATAGTTGTTCTAATCTCACAATAAACCACATAACAATTTTGCAATATCAGTTTGGGCACAGAATCACTAGTCTCCAGAACAACAAATGCTTTTGGACGATCTTCAAAAAGTTCATCCATGCACTTTTACTGAGTCAATTGTGGACTCATGGTATAACAATGGGTTGTTTCTCAAACGACTTCTGCCGCAGCTGCATGGGCATAGATAAGGAGGAATCTCGGTGGAACAGTTGTCAGATTGCAACACTGTTGAGGTTGGCAAATCCTGAAATATAAAAGGCAACCCTCGTATATACCATATATGCCAAGTACAGAATGAAAATACCTCCATAAAATGCTATTCACATACATAAGTACGTGTATGTACATATATATTATTTTACAAAAGTAACAGCTGCCACTACTATTTGCATAGAAAATGCGAATGATTTCGTTGCGGATCGCTGGACATCTTTTGAAGTGTCATTCTAGACTTGCACATTTCATACACACTGCACACCTCCGCATACATACATATACCTATACATTCGTACATGCAAACAGACACGCATGCAAATATTATATATAAGTATTGTACATATATACATTTGCTCTACGTATTGTATGTATATTTATTTTTAGCACAGCGGCTGAATGGGCAGCTGCAAAGGACTGAGCGAGATTGAATGTAATGAAACATGTAATCAAAGCAATTCACTTTGGCAGGTGTCAGCTCAAAAATAACTAACCAATATTTATAAACTTTTCCGATTGCATTTTTTTGTCACACACACTCACTAGCATACGAGTACATACATATATATGCGCACTCGTATATTATTGTAGTAAAACAAATTAAAGCATTATTAACATTTTTATTAAATTAATTGAAGAAAAAAACTATATGCAAAAAAAAAAATTCGCGCGTGAAAAAACCGTTAGCCAGCATGTGTACAGTTATCCAAAGTAAAATTGTGCTTTTGCTGCAAATAGCGTAGCAAAAAAACAAACACGGCTAAGCACCGTATGCCGTCAACATTGTCAACGTTCCACGCCATTAACCCTAAAGTATCAACTGACCATAATATGACCGCCAAGCAAAAACCGCCAGTCAACGCCACGACCAACTCAAATAACATGGCAAAAGCCAAAAAAACGCAAATGCATTTTAATTAAAAAATAAAAGCACGAAAAGTAACAGGGGACCGAATGCGAAAAAAGCTGAAACGTGGCTAAAAACGTAGGTACTGAGGGAGTGAAAAAAATATTAGACGTTTTACATATGTACATGTGTATGTGCATTGTGTTAAACAGCAAAATATATTATTTGCATACACATACCATATACATGTATATATGTATGTATGTAAGAAAGTAAAAATACAAATTGAACAGTTTAAAAACCATGACAAACTCACTCATTTCAGTGGCAGCGAAAATAACAACAAAAAATACTAACGAAAAATCAACAACACTCAATTGACAATAAAATTTAAATATGCAAATAGCATAAAGTGAAACCGAGCAACTCGAAGCTCACTAATAAAATGCAGTTGTTAACTGAAATTCACCCCATGTTAGTGTACAAATGCCAACAAACGAACAAACGAACAAGCGAGCCAGCGAGCCAGCGAACCGGCGACCTGACTTCGAAGTACTGCTGATTTTAGTTTATTTCATTTTTTTTTTTTTTGCCTGTTAGTTAAATCTATAGGGTGTTTATTTTAGTCACATCGCAAGGTTACTAAAGAACACAAATTAGGAAGAAGCTTGTCGAAAGCCACAGCTAAGGTTTGGTTTAGTTGGTTTGCGGAATGGGTTGCCCGAATTTGTGGTTTTGCCTCTTGATGGTTTCCATCAAATGAATGGACCTACAGTTTGTTCTAAGCCATCTCCGAACGAACCACCGATGGATTCTTGTAAGGAGCTTTGATTTTCATGCTAGAAATACATTCGAAGTGCTTGACATTCCCTAACGAGGGGCGAGCGCAATTAAAGAAATTATTTTTCTATAATTTTGGAAGTTGGTCAAACCAAAAATCGAACCTTGACTCGAATCCTGACCTTCAGAATAGCAGTCCGCAACACTAACCACTCGGCTAGCGCAGCCGCACTTTACGTAAGTCTGTTACCAAGTTTAGTATACGAGGTGTGGCAATTGCCGCGATTGTGATAACCCTGCGACCTTTTCCTTCTCCCGGCATCCTTCTCCTCTCCATTGATATATTTGCCATCGTTCTAATTTGTTTAGTTCGCCTGCTGCGTCGTGTTGAGTAAACGTGTGCTCGTGGTGCTCGTCACGAATATGGAAAACGAAATTGCACGAAACAGCTTCGGACACGTACGCTAAAATTATAATAGTGCATGGTGATAGTGCTCTTAGTCATACGCAGGTGTTTCGATGGCATAAAGAGTTTAAGTTTAAGTAAAGCTTGCATGAGCAAGTCGAAGGTGCCTTTCTTGATAGCTATGGAATCGTTCACAAAGAATTTCTTCCACCGGAGCAAACCGTAAATCAAGTCTACTATCGCCAAGTACTCGAAAGATTGCGCAAACGAGTCAACAGGGTGCGCCCAGATATCGCTCGTAACTGGGTCCTTCATCACGACAACGCGCCGTGCCACACCGCCCTCAGTGTGTCCCAGTATTTGGCATCTAAAGGGATCGCCGTGTAGCAACAACTGCCTTATTCGCCCGATATGTCATCCTGTGACTTTTTTTTGTTCCCTAGAAAAAAATCGGTGGTCAAAGGAACCCATTTTGAGTCGATTGAGGACATCCAGGCGGCCGTGACGAGAGTTCCCGCAGACATCCCAGTCGAAGCGTTCCAGAAATATTACGAAGATGGAAAACGCGCTGGAATCAAAGGGATTACTTTGAAGGGAACAGCAGATTTGTAGCATAATTTTGAAATATACGGTTTTTATGGAATCAGTCTCATTACTTAATTGTCACACCTCGTAAGTCCCAAATTAATATTTTCTAATAATACTATCGTCATCAATGCAGGCCAAAGCATCTAAAACGGGAATTTGTAGCAAGCAAATGCAAAAGCGAGACTCACATACAGAACGAGCGACTAGATTTTCGTCGCAACAACTAATTCAACCGAGTTCTTTGATTGTAGATTCAAATACTTTGTTCCGATAATGCTCAGTGTACCACCGGTTAATTTCTCTTCGCTCCGCTTGCTTCATGAGAGGGACTTATTGGCTTGTTTTGGCTTTCTTGTAAAATGTTCAATTCAGATATATTAACTAATATTTTTCGACGACGAGCCCAGCGTTACTTGGTAAGCGGAAAATCCAACGGAGACCGAAAACCAGTGACAATCCAGACGAGTCAGAATGAGTATAAAAATTGTTGCATGAACACAATGAAAGAAGCCTAAAGCGTCTAGATGATCTTAAAGTGATGGTAAAGTTAAATTTGCAAAAGAAATGGGCTATTGAAAACACCTCTTTCCACGACCATGAAGTGTAGAAAGACTAATGAGCCGTAAACGACTTTTGTAAGGAGAGTGATTCTTATTCGGATCCCAGGGAACTTTTGCAACTTCAGTAGAACGAACTGATTTAAAGAGCTTGACATCATCTGCGTACATGAGTGTTTCAGAATGAAGAACCACATTTGGAGGGACATTGCTGAATTTAGGGAAGAGAAAGGGGCCGAGTTGACTGCCTTGAGGAACACCAGATATTAATGATGTTTCACGTGATGTACAATATTTAAAAAATAATTTTTGGTTTTTGCGAATCAAGTACGATGGAATCCATTTGAGAAAATTACGAGGAAGCCCGAAATAATCGAAGTTAAAGTGATACTACTTCACTGGTATGTAGAAAGAGAGACATTGTCAAATGCTTTGCTGAAACCAGTGTAGACAACACCAGTCTAACAACCATTTTTGAAACCATTATTGACATGGGTGGTGAATTCTAGCAGGTTCGATAGTGGGGAATTGCCTTTAAAAAACCCATGCTGTAAGATGTCAATAATTGATGACACAGAATGGCCTAATTGATACGTTATAATAGCTTCGAAAATTTTGTGGGTATAAAATAACCTTGCAATCCTCCTATAATTCCCTATATAAGAAAGGAAGTGATAGGTGAAGAATGTAAAAATGTAGAGGCTGTGGGCATTACAAAAACTGCCAAATGGGCTGCTTTAACAATAATACTTCTCAGGTAGAAAGTCAAGCTAAAATTACGGCAATAAAATGTATCAATACAAAGTCCAAATGTGTAAGCACATGCGAAGA
The DNA here is from genome assembly GCA_037013455.1 of Ceratitis rosa. NCBI lineage: Eukaryota > Metazoa > Arthropoda > Insecta > Diptera > Tephritidae > Ceratitis > Ceratitis rosa. The sequence continues at coordinate 12,118,653 of JAWMAG010000005.1, read as the reverse complement.
GGCAATTAACAGAATGAGTCCCGTGTCACACAAGTGCAGAAGCGAATAAAAAGGCAGATGAGCTGACTTGCGCTGACGCCGCGGGCAATGTTGTCACCATTGACTACGTCCGACTATTCATGGCCATCAAATATTACCTAAAGCAGTGGATCATGGAGGAACACATAATGTTCTGGAACACTTCCACCGTTGGACGTTCCACACAAATGTGTGGATTGTAGACAGACCAAACTCTTACTAATTTTAATGAGAACTTTGTGTTTTTGTTCATGTGGCTCCACAAGCCAAATAAACTGGAACTGGCTGAGTTCAGGGAATGTACGCAGGAATACTACATTTGTGAGGGTTTTCCTACCTTCAGCCGATTGAAACGTCACAACTTTCCCGGCGGCCCTAGATCCAACTTTACGGACGTGGGCACTCATGGCAGAAACAAAGTAAATAAATTTATTAAATCGAACAAATTGTTCGCAAAGGTATAATACGGTCATGGTTCAGTTGCGGTTGCTCTACCTCCACTTTCGACCAACCAATCAACCAAACTTCAACTCAATTATTTGGTTCTACAATAAGAGCATTTTTGCAAAGAAAATATAGGTTTGTAAAAAATGTATATGAAAGACTAGCTGCACCCTGCAACGCTTCGTTCTCGCACATATTCATTGAATCTATGACTTAATAATCATGGGATATCTTTTTATTATAAATTTATTAACTCAACACTTGTGAGAATACAACATTTTTAGTTTTACCGTTGACATTGTTCTACTTCCCGGAGAGAGAAATAATCCACCTTTTTAAATAGGCCAGTCCCCGCTCCACTTTTCGGAGAGAAGTGTAGTCTTCCTGTTAATCTAAGCAAAAGGCCACTCATATTGTTTTCAATGTTGACAGCACAATCTCCATCTAAAAAAATCTTCAATTTGATACAACATACTTGTACTGCCAACATTGGATATTTTTTGAATTCATTTGTTACAAATAAATGTGGTAAATAAAGAACCGCTGGATCTATTTTACGCAAACTTCACATAAATCATCAAATAAAAAGTCCAAAGAGTTTAGATAGGTGAGCCCGTTTATGAGTTATAAAACCACAACGAAAAGTGGCATTCCTTTTCATAGATAAAAGATATACACAAAATTTGGCAAATTATTTGCATGAATCTTTCTGAAGAATCACTCTACACATCGATGGAATGCGCTTAAAGCTGAGATCTCTTTCTAACCTCTTCAATTCTCGGTGCAATGATGTTGTTTACCATGCATTTAGATAAGCTACGTATAATATTTAATGCTCTCTTGTAGATTATGTGTACTCGTATATAAAATTTGATTTTTAATTCGAAACCAAAACTAATTTTCCGCTCTCTCGCCAAACCAATCTATGTTAAACTTTTGACTAGGAAGAGTCCTAATGGAACACACTTTATGTGAAATTAGCACTGTGTACAAATGTCACTGTTATGATTTTCATTCTTTTTGTAAAATAATTGAGGAAAACACTTACATATGTACATATATAGTATATACATAAATTTATATGTACGAATATTACTCTACACTTGTGCGAAAATGCTGGCATACATACTGTAGGTAGCACGTATATGTATTTTTTATAAAGAGAGCTTGACACTGTGCGGATATTTAGGGTGCTATGATGACTGCCTTATAAATAAAGCTATATATGCACCTATGTATGTTCTCACTTATATATGTAAATTACTTACAGCACAATAGTGTTAAAGTGCAAAATTACTAGAGCAAACAGGAGAAGGTCAGTTGTAAATAACATTGTTGGATGCTCTTATATGTATGAAATGGTAATTATTTCCGATTATTGCGAGACTTAAGTAAATGAATTTACTACTTTAAGATTTCTAGGCATTTCTTGGTGTACTTAATTAAATTAAAGCTATAATAAATGAAAGTGTTATTTTTAAATGATTTATCTGTGTATGGTCTTTGGAAGCCACTGAAACTATTTAACACTGTAGTAAGGTAGAGTTTTCAGATTAATTCCTCAAATATTCGATATTAAGTTCATAAAAGAGAGAAATGTAAAAATAGTAACTGTTTACTAGTATTAAAGTAGTTACATTTTTACACTAACTAAAACAACGTCCTACGATCAGCTTCATACTAGTTAAGTACTAGTTCATTTATTCTTGTTACATTTTTTCTTTACCAAAAATAATATTATAAATGAATTTGTCTGTAGCAAGATTCGAACCGTGGCATTGAAGCATTACAGTGACAAGCGCTAGCCTCCACTTCAACAGAGGATATCAGAATATAAAACTCACACATGGTGGTATGAAAATACAACATACGAATCGTGTGATCATGGAAATGATATTTACCCTTTGCGAGAGAACTGTTGTGCAAATAAAGAACTGGTATGATTTCATCTTTAAAATACCAGTAGTTTTTTTAAAATACTATGCAAATATTGCCTACTTTTAAGAGACCTACCATATGTAGATATTGTGATGTTATCTGTAATATCCCTAAGCTGGAGTCAAACTATTTATTAAGAAAGATCCCTCTTTTTATTGTATCATTATGTACGTACGTGACCATAAGAGTGGAGTGTCCGGAAGAATTACCTTTTCCTGCCGAGGAGCCAACACAGTGAGCAAGACTTTTAGGTCGTTTAATCTGCTCAGGATTTAACTCCATAACACAAAAATTTTATAAACTCTTCAAATGAAAGTGGCATATGATATTCAATTTTAGCAGAAAAAATCGAGCATAATTAAAAGCATTTTTTTCAATTCTGATTATTTAAAATCTGGTGCGTTATTTCATCCCCTGAGCCAATTATAATGATTTCACACACCCTGAATATAGCTGGCAGACCAGCACTTGTTCTTTTTTTTTTTTGCAGTGTGAAACTGAGCTGGTAAAATGCATTTATAGGTATGGATAACTCCTCCGTATTATATTAAGAGATTTTGCATAAGACTCTGGAGGACTTTGTTTTTATAGCTGTTGCTTTTTCGTAGACCAATGATTTCTAATAAGGCATTTAAGTTATTAAGACAACGTCAATGAGGCTTGAAATATTCGAAAAAAATTGAGAACATTTTTTTTATGAATACAATTTTTGGTTTCAATAACTGCTTAGGTGTAATTTCTGTTGCCTTACAATACCAGAAGAATATTTAACACAGAAAAAGGCATGATCAAGTCGTTTATGGCAAACGAATATATTCCTTCCTCTGAGATATGAGATTTCTTCGAAAACATCCAGTGTTCTTTTATGATACTAGACGTTCTCTTTTGCACGCGACCTGCTCGTCGAATATCATATAAAACAACAACGCAAAATAAGAAATTTGAGTTCATTTAGCCGGTTTGAACTGCAATCGCTTAAACAATACTTGACCTGGCTAATAAACGGCAAACTGTTTGAAAATTTCAGTTAAACTTTAAAATTCAGTGACACGTCAAAATCATTAAAAAAAATAACAAATAAAATAGTAATGAGTATTTAGAGGATCACTGAAACTTCCAAACAGTATGTATGTCTAGTATTTCGTTGCCGATTTCCCATAGACACTGATGCAATCTGTACAAAAAGGACACATTCAGATAAACCGGGAAAAAAGAAAACCATTATTTTTTGCCACAAATTGAAGCGTTTATTTACCATAACAAGAGGGCCGTACTATAAGGTGGCTGCATAAGAACCTCCCATTCAAGCTCTCGGTGCTTCTGGCGAGCCTCTATTGATGTGTTTGTGCTGGTATTGCACTGATGAAGCACAATTCACCTTCTAAATGGGTCGAAATCGGTCGATTATGTTACAATTCAGATGCAGTTTGCAAGCAGAAATTCAGTCCATGAGGTGTTTTCTCGTTAACTCAGGTGGCAACCAAGTATTGAGCTTCTTTGTGTATCCAGCCTAATTCAAATGGTTCTAGTTTTAGTTAGATTTAGCAAAACGGCCAGACACGGGTATTTTTTTTTTGTTTGGTCCTAGTTTCCGAAAATGTTTGATTTTTTCGTGGGTCAAAAAAAAGTTGATTTTTGTTGGACGGTGTAATATCTCTAAAACTTAGGAATTAGTTTGCGTTCAAAAACAAAACGGCCAGTTGGGCAAATGTCAGCTTAGGCATGTCTAACTAAACTCAGCTCGTCGCTTTAATCTAATCGGTATAAATTTTATAAAAAACCATCAGCCGTTCGGAGGCGGCTTAGTATAAACTGTAGGTCCCTCCATTTGTTGGAAAAACATCACAATTGGAGGAGGAGCTCGGCCGAAAATTGTTTCAGCGGTTACAAAGTGCCAATTATATATGCATAAATTTTGGTGGATATCTTGGAACAATAAAAAAACAGAACAAAAAAATGTATTTAATTATATCCGCCCCAGAGGCATGCAAAATAAAAGCTCATAAAAAAATCTACTATAAGTTCGGAGATGACTTAGAATAGACTGTTCGTTGCTCTATTTAGTTGGAAGAACTTCAGTACACACACCACAAATTGGATGTAATTTCTGCTGTTGTGTAAGATATTTTCACTTCATTATTGCCAACGGTTCGTTGACCCCTCACTTCGTGAGGTCATATCGTTAAGCATAAAATTAATTTATTATACCTACATGGAAGACAAAAAGTCATCTAAACTGTTCAAAGCAGCATTTCTAACCGTAGAATAATTTACTTTTCTTATAATTGGCTTGAATTTTCAACCACCTAAACATTTTAAAATTCATAAAAAAGTTAACTTTATATGCACTGAACTGAATACGAGTACAGTCTGTTCAAGATCCGCCTTCCACGTAAAGCACAAAAAACATGTTTCACCCCTTCCCATTCGAATTTATGCAAAAAGCGCAAATTTTGACTAGCCAAGCATGCTTGAAAAACATAAACACTAATGGTGCTAACCATAGATGACAGCAACAATATACAGTGCTGGTTGCACAATAAAATGCAGAAACATGAACATGAATATGCAACACCAGCGCGGCCAGCACCGAGCACCGAGCACCGAGCACCGAGCTCTTTCGACTGCATGGGAGAAACACCCCAATTTGCTAGGCGAAATAGAAAAACGGCTAACAACGCCGGTAACATAGGATATATGTAAATGCCAACAAAGCAACAACATCAACAACTATAAACAATTCTCTAACAACACCGGTAAGACGGCTAGTGAATCGGCAGCAAAATAATGTATGTAAATAAGTACATGTGAGGGTGAATGCAAAAATAAAAAAACATGCGACGTTGCTAGGGCAAAAACAAAAACAACAACCGATCTGCTATACATACATATAATAATGCGAGCAATAACAATCAGCAAAGTTCATAAGCAACAGCAGTTGGCGGTAAGTGTAACAACAACAACTTGAAGTAAAATGAATTGTGAGCGCGCAGACAAAAGACTTTCCGTTGCCACCAATACCAATAGACACACACACACACACACACATATGCAACTATAATACTACATAAACATGCCAACCAAACAAACCTACAATTGAAAGGCAGAAGAAATGTAACAGTCAAAGGGAGGATCCATAAAGTATAGCAACAAAAGACTCGCAAGAAAGCGAGCAGCAGCGCAAAGTTCGGTAGGGCAATAGGCAATGGGACGCACAACAACTGGCAAATTTAGCAAATAAATTAAAAACTAAAATAACCACACCGCTGTGGCTATATGTGCGTATACCATAACACGTATGTATGTATGCATACATATATGCATAAGCTTATATAAGAAATAATCCCCAATATAACAGTTTAGTTTATAAATATTATTGGTAAGCGCTGCTAAATTAACAAACAAACATGTAGGTAACACTTGCTACCAACTGCTGCTCCTAGTGCTGCTTGTGGCTGCGTCAGTTGTTGTTATTGTTTTGTTGTTATTTGACTGGTTTTACTTTTGCTCCTTGTTAACTTGAAACCCTTAGTAAATATTTCGAACATCTGTCGTTTCATTGTGAGTTCATCTAGAAAGTACGCTCTTGCTTTCTTGCTTTGCTCTTTCGAAGTTGCTCTTCATGTTAAGAGAACTGAATTTTGTGTTACAGTGTGTTAGCAAAATAAAAAGTATGATTAAAATTATCCACACAGGACTTTACTTTCATCAGAGTAGATCTTATACCAAAACTGCTTACCCAACTCTATTGTGTATATATCAAAATAATATTTATAGATGAGTTAATTTTTACTAAAATCAGGTCAGTGATGTTACCAAGATAGCAGTCGGCCATTAGACTATATCTAGTTTGCTCCTGAAAGTAATTTTTCCTAGTGTCGGCCATCATAGCAGTGACATCATAGAGGAGGTTTGGTCTAACTACTGCTGTTGCTTAATTCCAGTGCAGAATATTTGGTCTTAGATTTCATATTTATCCTGATTCCCTTTTCCTAACGTAGTATACAGTTGTAGCCTTCCTAGATCTTTCTGCCGTGGTTACAGTTGGTTTTCTTTCTAAGACTATCCCGAGATATTTGACTTCGGTAGAGACGATGATCTACACGCCATTTAGTATACATAGGTTGCCTGAAAGGAGGCGGTTTATACTTTCTACCCAAGTACGAGAATTTTGCTTATTTACCAGGTGTGTTTGTTGAAGTGTGCCGGTTTTACTAGTAGATGTCGCTAGCAATATGTATAAATTTCTATGATTTGGGATGTACGTAATTTTTTTCTAATGACATTAACCTACAAAAATACGCAGGTCACAATCCGCCAAAATAATAGCGTCATATTTGTTTACCTCAGTGAATATGTCGAGTTTCGTTCCAAGTAAATCGCATTTGCGGCATTCGTTGCTTTTCTTATTTCATCAAAAGAAAAAAGCAGCTGAAGCTCACCGGTTGCTGGTAGAAACTTATGGTGAACATGCTCCAGTGATTAGAACATGTGAGACATGGTTTCGTCAATTTAAAAGTGGAGATTTCGATTTGACAGGCAATGAACATCCTGGTGCAGGGAAAAAGTTCGAAGACGAGGAATTGCAGACGTTATTGGATGTTTATCCAACCCAATCGCAACAAAAATTGGCAGAAACACTACATGTGACTCGAGGAGCCAACGATTAAAAGCCATGGGAAAGATCCAGAAGTATGGAAAATGGGTGCCACACCAGCTGAACGATAGACAAATGGAAAATCGAAAAACCATTTGTGAAATCCTGCTTCAACGATTCGAAAGGAAATCTCTTCTGCATCGAATTGTCACGGGGGACGAAAAATGGATTTATTTTGAGAACCCGAAGCGAAAAAAATCATGGCTTTCCCCTGGTGAAACTGGCCCATCGACTGCAAGGCCAAATCGCTTTGGCCGTAAGACAATGCTCTGTGTTTGGTGGGACCAGTGTTGTGTGGTGTACTACGAGTTGTTAAAACCTGGTGAAACGGTGAATACGGATTGCTACCGACAACAAATTATCATCTTGAATCATGCGTTGATCGAAAAACGGTCGGAATGGGCCCGAAGACATGGCAAAGTTATCTTGCAACATGACAACGCGCTGTCTCATACCGCTAAACTGGTGAAAGACACATTAAACACACTTAATTGGGAAATATTATCGCACCCGCCGTACTCTCCAGACCTCGCCCGTCCAACTATCATCTTTTCGCATCGATGGGACACTAACTTGCAGAGCAGTGCTTCGCTAATTTTGAAGAAGTCGAAAAATGGCTCGTCAAATGGTTTGCCTCGAAAGAGAAAAAGTTTTTTTGGGAATGCCTGAGAGATGGGCGAAATGTGTAGAAACCAATGGTCAATTCTTTGAATAAAAAAAATTTTGGGATTCTTCGGAAAATTAAGTGTTTTCTTTATCGAAAAAAACCGGCAAATATCAACTGGTACTTATTCACCGAATGAGGAAAGTAGTTCGCCGCTGAAGAAAATGGCTTCGTAAAGAAGTCTTGAGAACTTCGAGAAATAGACACAATTGTGTCTTCGGCTACACTTACTTAGGTACCTCCAGTAGCGATATTTGAGGTTGAATGAACGAAACAATGACGCACAGGACTTACGACATCTGTAACCAATCCAGTCTTTTCAAATTTCATTAAAATTTTAACAATTACTTGGATGATTATGTGCATCATAATCTTTCCTTTCGCCGACTACGATATCCGAGCGGTTAGCATGGCGTATTGCCATTCGGGAGGCCCGGATTCAAATCCTGGTACGGTCAACACCCAAAGTTATAGAAAATGTATTTAAATAAAAAAAAATTAAGTTAAATTTTCTAATTGAGGTCACCCTCGGCAGGAAACCCCTCCGAGTGTATTTCTGACATGATATAAAGCTCATCATAAAAAACCATCAGCCGTTCGGAGGCGGCTTAGTATAAACTGTAGGTCACTCCATTTGTTGGGAAGACATCACAACGCAAACCCACAAATTAAAGGAGCTCGGCCGAAAATCGTTTCAGCGGTTACAAGGCGCCAATTATATATAGGTATGTATACATTTATTATTTTTTCTTAATGCACTAAACGTAGCCATATTTGAATCGTCTTTCTTTAAGTAGGTTTTCATAATTTTAATGCATTATGTGGTTGTTAAGCGATCCTTTTTCCTTTATTTAAGATAAAACGTGTTTGGTGTGACAATTAAGTTTGAAAAATATCAAAACACAGCTCTGTGCTTTTTAAACCACGAAATGTATAACCCTAAACACTATTGTGTGCAGAGGAAACAGCCATTGCTGCTGTGTATGCATGAAATTAAATCAATAATCGAAATTAAGATTTATATTATATTTATTTAGGTACTAAAAAAATTTTGTTTGAATCTAAAGCATTTGGATTATAATATATTTTTATTTCAAATATAATCAATAATTTATATTTCATTTCATTTAAAAAATAAAATCATATTGGTGACAATGACCAATTGTAGCTCTTAAAGCTATGGAACTGCAACTAGTTCAAAAATAATCTCGAACATTGATACCACATGCTTGATCTTTGATCTCGTCCTATATTCCATTCAAGTTTACTGCTTATTCAATTTAGGAGGAGATCAACTAGATGTAAAGAATACCGACTACTTTGAAGATAGTTCAAAATATATATTTTTTTAATATTTCTTCTTTTAATATTTATTAAGGCTGCCTAGCATAATTCTCCAACTAACTTTTTATTATAAAACTTGTTTCACTGCTTAAATGTTTTAACCAAAATAGTTTAGACCACAACAAACTGTGTTTTTTATACACGTATGCGCCACTGTGCCTAACATAATCCTCGGCAAATACAATATTTTAGTACACTGAGTGTTAGCAACGACAAGAGAGAAAGAGCGAGCGCTAATGAGCGCGAAATACACGAACGCAGCCAACGGTGAGTAAACAACCTGTTTGCAAACATCCAAACTCTCTTTGCGCTACTCTTCCTACGTGAAACCGACAACAATGGTTAACTGATGGCTGGCTGACTGGCAAATGTCGACAATTGGACGAAACCAACAAGAACAACAACAGCGCCAACCACCAACATTAATCAAGCAGATGGCAATGCGAAGGTATAAAAGGACGTTTTGATACGCGCGTTATTCAGTTTAGTCCTGACAGCCTTTGCGAAACAACGTGTTGAGCCAAACGGAAAATTTTTATAAAAAGATAAGAACGTCGAAAATGTTAAGATTAAATATATGAGTGTTTGAGCAGTGTTACAGCAAAAACAAACAAGACCGAGTGTGAGCGTACGACCGAGTGTCGGTCAAATGTGTTTTTTCTTACGGAAGGTTCGCACGAAAAGTCAAAGTCGAGCAAATACAATAACAAGTGGATACTAAAATACAATAAATAAATAATTCAAACGTTAAGTTGGCAGTGCAAAGTGTGAAGTTGAAAGTTATTATCACTTGAGTGTGAAAGGATATCTCTGATGTTTGTATGTAAGCAATGGAACTTAGCAATTAATTGTGAAAAGGTGGAAAAAATAAAAATTGAGAAATATTAAAAAATTATAAATATTTTGCAAGCATACTTTTGTGCGAATATTTATGTAAATTTGTGTGTGAAGTGTTTTCTATGTGTTAAGTGCAGACTGTGTGCGCTTTTAACGGTTTTAACGTGTAGTGTGCGCAAGAGAACGCAAGAAAGTGACGAGAAACAAAATAAAAGGATAATAAAAGTGAAAAGGAATTAAAAATTTCGTAAAACTAAACTCACACAACCTAATAAGAATACCCAAAGAAAGCGTTACTTAAGCAACGCCAAATATAACAACAATGTTACAACTATCGTGCGCGTCGCTTTTCTGCCGCTCAGGCGCATTCGTGTCGTTGATTGGCATAATTCTTGTTGCATGCGCCACGCTATTGCCCAACACAGCGGCAAGTGCAGTACACGGCTCACAGCAGCAGCAACAACAACAACCACAAAAGCAACAAACAAAAGTGCAGCAACAACAACAACAACAGCTACATTTGGACAACATGTTGCGTGATGCCGCTTATAATAAAAATACCCCAAATCTACAAGTCCTCAGCGATGATGATGTTGCCGCCGTCGATGAGCTCGATGCTGATAATTATGTTGGTGATGATTTTTCTAACGACTTCGCTGCCGCTTCGGAGCGTTACGCCAGTTCGGATGAGTCCTCCAGTGTGGAGCTATTACGCTTTGTGGACGAGCGTGATGATGAAATGTTGATACATGCAACAACCACTGCGGTGCCAGTAGTTGCCACCACTATCACAACAATAAAAACACCTAGTATTACAACAACTACTAAACCAGCTACTACAGATGACACGCTACCACTCGCCGAACAGGTACAATTACTTTCCAAACAGTTGGACGCGTTGATGATGCGCCGTCGAGAGGATTATGAACTGCTCGAACATAATTTACGCAAATCATTAAGCATTGGAGTGACAGCAAATAATGCGAATTCGGTGACCGTTGGCGATGCGGATGTACGAACCGAATTGCAGGATTTGCGGTAAGTAGAGGAAATGAATTTATCTGAAAGCATGCAGTCCATGCTGCATCTTACCCTAAGTCATAAATTAGTTTGTTTGTATGTATGTATGTGCATATGTTTGTCTGAAAGTAGGTCAGTTGAACAATGTCGATATCTATTAATGGACACGAAATCCAACGGATGTAGCGACAGAGCTTCGCTTAGTCATTGCTACCTTTGCTTTCCAGCCATCTACTCGTTCACCCCAGCCCATCTGCTCATCCTGCTTGCTATGACTTGTTGTCCTACTTGCTGGCTGGTTTCCTCCTCCGTCTTTTTAGTTATCCAGCATTATTTGGCCGCCGGCAATTCATTCTCAACCTTGCTTGCTGCTTCCATTTGCACATTATATGTATGTATGTACATTTTCCTCTTCACTTCTCACGTTGCTTCTGTTTGATGTTCAAATTAGTTATTGAAATGTTAATTAGCCATCCAGTCAGTTGGTGTGTAGTGCAACGTCATACTTCTCACCTTTCGTTTAGTTTTCCTCGTGTGTGAAGGGGTGTTTTGTTGTGTGCTAATTAATATGTAACAGTGTTGAAAGTTGGAAATTTAGTTTGAACTGATTAGTTGGCTCGGTCGCATAATTGAAAGTTTTCTAATCCCAGAAATTTTATAGAAATTAAATATTTAAAATTTTAGCTTCAAACATTTAGTGGATTGATAAGCGAATAGATTTAAAATTATATAAGCTCAATTAATCTTCCCGAGATATCACTTTATTTTTTTTATTTTATTTTATTTTCCTTTATTTCATTTCATTTAATTTAATTTAATTTTATTTTATTTTATTTTATTTAAATTTATTTTATTTTATTTTATTTTATTTTATTTTATTTTATTTTATTTTATTTTATTTTATTTTATTTTATTTTATTTTATTTTATTTTATTTTATTTTATTTTATTTTATATTATTTTATTTTTTTTTATTTTATTTTATTTTATTTTATTTTATTTTATTTTATTTTATTTTATTTTATTTTATTTTATTTTATTTTATTTTATTTTATTTTATTTTATTTTATTTTATTTTATTTTATTTTATTTTATTTTATTTTATTTTATTTTATTTTATTTTATTTTATTTTATTTTATTTTATTTTATTTTATTTTATTTTATTTTATTTTATTTTATTTTATTTTATTTTATTTTATTTTATTTTATTTTATTTTATTTTATTTTATTTTATTTTATTTTATTTTATTTTATTTTATTTTATTTTATTTTATATTATTTTATTTTATTTTATTATACTTTATTTTATTTTATTTTATTTTTTTTTATATTGTATTAGTTTTTATTTAATTTAATTTTAATTTATGTAATTTTTTATTTTTGTGTCTTATTTTTACTATTATATTTTTTATTTTGTTACGCCCATAAAAGTGAAAGATTTATTCAGTCAATATGTGTACATAAGTGCACATAAAATATTTTTATTCAATTGAAGTTTACAAATTCATTTTAGTATGTAATGGTTTCACTTACGAAATACCAATCACTGGGAATGACTTCATTTTCGTACAAATTTTTTATTAAAGTTTTAAAACTTTTACGATGCAAACACAAATAAGGAAACTAATAAAATAGGGAATGTAAGCATGTGAGTGAACTTGTATGTATGTACACGTATGTTTGTCACTATTTCTGGGCACCAGCAAGTAGAGATCGTAAAGAGTAAATATTCCAAATTTATATTTTTTATGTTACGCCATTTTATTGAACTATAAAACATGCAAATCAATCACAGAATGAGAAGAAGACAATAACAAATTTCTCAAATACACAAAATAAAAAGAAGAAATTAAAAAAAAAGAATAGAAATAAAAAAAGAAATTTAGTATACAGCAGGAGGAACTATAATAAAATAAATCCACAATGCACAGCAGGCAGACAATCAAAAACATATACATAGGTAATAAAAAGCACACACTCAAACACACACAAAAAAGCGTTGGTGCAGCTGCCAAATTCCCTTTAACCAAAATAGCAATACACCAAATGGGGTATGTATGCGATTTAGTACAAGTTTACGAGAACGAGGACTGTATCAAAAAAGGATGTAGGAGTTTATATATATATATATATATATAAAAGTATGACGGTATATGAAAGTTTTGTGCTTATGTATTGCTAATGTTATCACAGCACCATGTGGTAAAACATTATCAAAGCGTGAAGTTATTTTTTTAGAAAATATATATATGGAACGTTTTCTAAGTAAAAATGTTGTTTCTTTATTTATTTGAAATTTATTGAAAATATCATTTAACATAAGAATAAAAATTATAAAGATTTTGAAATTTAAATTTTTAAAACTGCAAATTCCGATTACTTTGAATAAACCTAAATAATTTTAAAATCAAGGTCATTATTTGTAAAAAAAAATGTTTTGTTTAATTTAACCTTATAAAAATTTGGAGTAATTTTTTTTTAGTAATTTTATAAAAAAAAATATGTTTTTTAATAAACAAATTTCCAAATAAATAACTAACAAAATTTAAATGCCAATAAATTAGCAAATTATGGTGTTTATGTTTTTTTCGTATTTCTCTTGCATATTTCTTCAATTATCTAGCGTAATAGCAATATATATTCGCTCTCAATAATGATGAGATTGTTTTCCATATGAAAAGATTTAAATTTTAAATTTTTGTTAAAATTATTCGGACTTTTAAACTTATCACATAGAAAAAATATTAAAAATTTGTTCTGAAGGAAAAAATCTGTTAATTTATAAGCGTTAATTTCCAAAGCGTTTGAATTTGCGTAATTTTGGCAAAAAAAACTATACTCGTGTTACTGTAGGCCTAAAAATTTCCTAAAATTATATTTTTTAATTATATTTTTTTTTTTTTATACCAAATTAAAGTTTGTGGTTTTGAAATTAGCTGGAATCGATATTTTATTAAAAAAGAAAATTTAATTTAACAAAGAGGATTAATTGACGCTTTGTAACCGCTGAAGCGATTTTTGGCCGAGCTCCCCCTTGCATTTGTGGTGTGCGTGTTGATGTTTTTCCAACAAACCTACAGTTTTAACGAGTACTAAGCTGCTTCAGAACGACTGATGGATTTTTATTAGAAGATTTTTATTTCATGCCGGTAGTACACTCGAATGGCTTGACATTCCCTGCTGAAAGACGGCCGCAAGTGAAGAAATTAAATTTCCACAATTTTTGATGTTGTTCAAACTTAGATCGAACCCAGGTCTTCCGTATGGCAATACGTAATATTAACCACTCGGCTATTATGGCCGCACAGATAATAGTAACAACTAAAGAATTAAAAAAATGCAAGGGACTTCCATTAATCTCTAGTGCAAGTAGGTCTCTATGACTACGTTACAGATTTTGAAAAGGTATGTAAAATCACACGCAGAGTTGTCACAAATAAAGCACTCTTGAAAATTTACACAATTACATAGAGACTTACACACTTGCATATAAGTGTACGTACAAATATATATGTTTAGTAAGAATCGCCACAGGACACACGTATATCCATATATGGAAATATATGATACAAGCACAGGACAAATATGCTTGTAAGTGTACATGAAAACATTTACTGCATGAAAAGTTTAAATTTGTATAAAACTACAAAGGCGATTGCCTGTTAGGCAGCAAGATAAGCAACCGTAGTGTGTAGTAGTTGCAACAGCAGCAGATGTTAAGCAATAACAATAGCAATAATCGGTAGTCAAAAAGATGGTATGGCGTAAAGGGGAATTTCACCTATATACTATATATGTATGTTTGTATGCGGTCGTATGTATGCAACACACTTACATATATGTAGGTATATGTAAATGCATGAAAAGCTCCAGCTGTGCTATTGTTGCTTAAACATACAGTTACAGAGCGTATGTTGGTGTAGTCCTTTATACTCACACGTACTTTGAGTAAGGATTTCACGTAGGCGAACGTGGAATATTACATACATATATACATATCAATACTTGCTTTTAGGTACACAGATATATGTATGTATGTATGTATGTAGGTATATAGCTACATATGTTTGCTTGTGTTTGGTTATGTTGCGCAATTTGTTAATGCTTTTGGCTAAAATTTACGAAAATATCTCACAATTGTTGTTGTTGTTGTTGTTTGTCACATTTCCAATTCTATATGTCTTGTATGCCACTCTCTCTCCCACTTTCCTTTTCGGTGTGTTTATTTATTTATAGTCTGTTCATTATGCTGTTTTTTCGTGTTGTTGCACAAAATAAACAAAAACCACATAAAGTGAGTGAAAGAAGAGAAAGAGAGACATCAAATGGCAGTTAATATTTCATAAGTATCCGCACTAAAAATTATTATTATGCCCATGAAATTGTTTATGTAACAGTAAAAAAAATAATAACAATATTTACGAGGATTTATGTATTAATATAATTTTAATTCCTGTCTTTATTATGAATGTATTTTCACAGCTGTTGTCGTGCATGATTTATTTGTATGGCTGAAAATTGAAAAATAAAATATTAGGCTTTTATGAAAAAGTGTGAGCCTAATATTTTTCCGACTAATTTTTATGTTCACGTAATATTTTTTACATTTGACTGATGGAAATTATATGTAAGAAAAGTATGTATAATAAAAGCTTCTCTAATAAATTAACCCGTAGAAAACAGACGTTTTGGCACCCATTGGGAAGTTCTCCTGAAGATATTCAAGATAATTCAACCTCTAAGAAGACTCTTAATTTAGAAAATATAAACTTCACAATCCTTTGAGGGTCCAATAAGTTGCATTTTTCTCAAGGATTACGAGCTATCAAGTTCAGCTTTGGTTTAGAAATCATTTTAATAATTTTGAGAGCAGCAGTGAATGTTAAAGGAACCAACTTTTGTAGCTACAAATATTAAATTGTACATTATAAAATAATTTTTTTATTTTAATTCGAAATCATTATATTAAGCAATCAAAAAATACGAAATTTTAGAAATATTTACATGTAAGACAACCGATGATAATGATTTTCTAGTTATGTTATCAAGGTATCCTCTCATACCTATGTCTTCTCCAGTAATATTGACGGCAATGACATTTTCTTAAGTGTGTAGTTTATTTTTCTATCGGATCCCAAGAGGTCGTTGGGAAGGATACCGCATATTATAGCTACAGCTTCGTTTAATACGTTGCGGTACGGCGATGTTGTCCTCAAAGTGGTTCTTCTCCTAACCTTCTTTAGTGAGTCCGCTCATAGCTCTGTTCCGTAGAATATAATGCGTCATCAAAAGCATTAATATTTTTTGGGTTGGTTTTCTGACATTAGACAAAAGCTGGATGAGCAGTTTTTGTTGTAATGGGAAAAATATTCTTCAAAATAGTTTTTGGTAAATGTTGCGGGAGTGAAAGACCTTGGACGGATAACAATCCGGGTAGTTCCGGTATAAAGATTCGACTATCGGGTTAAATTGTTGATTTCAGTCGTCTCTTACGACAGATATGCCTTACCGCAGGCAAAATCTTGGGCCGCTACCCCGCATATTGCTTTGATGAGAGGTCTCTAGACTCTTAGAAGTATTTCATTTCAATGAAAGAATTAAAATAAGGGAAAATAATTTAGGGAACAGCCGATTATTTGCTGATGTTTAAAGTCACTCTTCATTTCCGATATAGAAAAAGATTGATCTACTGCGTCCTTGCTCCATAAAAAGCTTTTACGTTTTGCTTATCAAAAATTAAAAATAAAGCATATTTTTCTTCAAACTACAGTTATTTCTAATAAAAAGTGAAAAATATAAATTTTTTTACATATATGTATATAGACAAAGCACATACGTGGTGTGTACAAAAAATTATATGTTTTTGAAATTACATTATAAATATATTATCCTTTGAACTTCAGCATAATTACGATGTTTTCTGTTTTTTTTTTTGCCAAAACTTCTGACCACACCGAGACAAGTAACAACTGTTATATTAACAGATCGCAATATTAATACAAAAAATAAAAATAACAGAAATCCGTTGAATTAACTGTTGAATTAACTGTTGTTTCAATAAACTGACCTGTTAAATTAATTATTGCCAGAAGTAATTGTCAAATAAATCACTAATCTGCTAATTTAAATGATAATTCTGTTAGTTTTCTGCAGCATACTAGTTCTGTTGATAGTTAACAGAAATTTCTGTTAAACGAACAGCCATTACATATGTTGTTTTCGATTGTCTGTTAATTCAACAGATCTGATATGTGAATTATTAACAGAACTAAACGTTGAACCATCAAATATCTGTTAAATTCTGTATCAACAAAACACCATCTGTTAAATTAACAGATTCGGATGTGGATTAACTGTGAAATCTGTTGCCACAACCTATAACTCAGTTAATATAACAGAATGTGCATTTTCACATTGTTTCACGCTGACATAAAACACTTCGCCATGTATGTTAATCGAATATAAAAGAGAGAAAATCGATGACATTTGATCGAATATTGTGTGTAATTTATTTATACTAGCATATATACCTATTTATATCTTTTTGTTGTTGGGTATGTTTCATTATCGAAACATGTGCCCATGACCTTTAAATCAAAAATTCCTGTTCGAGAATCTTGCCACAGTTTTTTCATCGAAATTCCACAAAATTCCATTTCCCCTCGCCTCATGCAAATAAAAGTGCAGAAAATGTTGCCTACTTTTCAGCGCAGCTGGGAAAATGCTGAGAAATAAACAAACTGTACTGCATTCAAGCTGAATATAAAAGAGAACATCTAAATATGAAAATGACATAGAGATATTCAAATTTAAATTAAGAAAAAAGTAGATAATTAAACAATACAAAGCAATCAAATTAAATTTTAAGAAATCTTTCATTATTAAGGAAATTAAATTCCCTAACATTTTTGAAAAGTTGAGGCGACAGAGAATTTGTTTCTTAATAAAAAAACTTTCTTGCTGCGAAATATATATTTTTTTTAATTTTAACTTTTCGAACAATTGGTTGGAAACTCGGAGCGAAAAAAATAAAATATAATTTGTTGCTGAATTAAAATGGCTTGAGGATGGGAATACCAAATGCGTATTGGTACACGTATATATTTCCAGTGCTGAAAACACGTATGGTTATGTTTATACACACACACACACATCTAAATAACTTGCCTAAGCATCAAAATAGTGTGTGTGTGTGTTTTCAGTATTAAAAATACACATGTACACTTGTGTGCATGATACCGACCTGCCACAATGCCTCTTAGCTGTGGAGCGTCAGTGAAACGTGATTTTTGCACGCAACATTGTTTGTATTCATCATTCGAGCAAAAACTTTTTGAAATCAAGCAAGCATGTTAATGAAAATGCCAGTTGTATGCATACATATACATACATTCGCATGTTTGTAGGTATAATTTCAAAACATTCAGTAATATGAGTTCATAAATACGCAAACAAAAGTGTATTTACTTAAATGTTGATATCGGATATGCACGCAACAGTAAAATTGTATTCAGGCAAAAATTTCCTTACATATATTTATGTGCATACTCGTGCGTATAAATGAAGAAATGTACACAGACGATCATAGCTAAGGCATCCACTGGTTTTTTGATACATAAAATTTATTTTTCGAAAAATATAAATCCATGTAAACTGCAAAAGAGTATTGCAAATTTCGAATACAAAATCTAAAAAAATCCAAAATTTCTTTAAATAAATTTTCAAAATATTATTTGAGTTTTTTTAGCAATTATAAAAAAATATACTACAATTTTTTTGATTTTTTTTAATATTTTAGCAAACGATATTTAAAAAAAAAGTATTTTTTTTATCAAATTTTAAATATTTTAGGGAAAAATAACGAGTTTTCTGTAATTTTTCAAATATATTTATTAAAAACAACTCTGAATTCAATTAATTTCGCCAGTGTTTCTATATTCCATATACCAATATGTACATATGTAACAGTAGGTATAAGCGGAAACTTTTTAAATTTAAATAGCATCGTTATTCTCACTGAAAGGGGAACCTGTTTAGACAAACACATGTTTTTATACATATATGTACATATTTTACATATACCTACATATAGCTATGTTTAATGATGGAATAAGTAGCCGATTTAAGCATAAGCGTTCTGTGTATCTACCATACATACATATGTATACCGCTAAATACTTCTCTATATATATTTTCTCTTGAATTTATACTTGATGCGAACTTTTTAATAGCTTAGAGCAATTCGTCGTATAAAGACATAAAATTTCAGTATGCGAACCACAAGCGTGTGCGTCCATGAAAGCTATGCATTTATATACATATGTGTATATACAGTTATATATACAGATCCACAAACTTGTTATTGAATACACACACATTAGCCAATACGGCGAAAAGTCTCTCCAATTGAATACAATTTCTATGGGCAGAGTTGTATTTTATTAGCAAATAAGTTGTCAAAATTTCACGTGAATAACCAAAAGTTTGCGTGCGCACATTTTCGATTTGTTATTATTTGCAAGTCCACATTCACACGTATCTAGCCAATGTTATTAAAATATAATAAATATTTTATATTCATGCCTTACGCGTTTACTTTTGCCCACAAGTACTGTAGAAAAATATATGTGTTGCCTATATTTAGGCGTATGGGTGTTTCCACTGTGCTTGTGTCTAAAAATTGATTTTAATTCTTGCAACATTAGCATTATATAATTTCCGTATAAATCTCATGTTAGGTGAGGTTAATTTAATTTTATATGATTATGCTCGTGTTGCAATTAAAGTTGTGTGCTTAATTTCTGTGCATTTATGCTATAAAATATACAAAAATATTTTTATAACCAGCACATACTAATGTGGATGTTTACTTGGAAATAAAAACTAACTTATAGTTTTTCACTGAATTAAAACTCTTTACGTTATTTTTATTTATATCATGAACATTATACAAATTTTGTTTTATTTAATTTAATTTGACACCATATAGTTTTTTACTAATATTTTAATTGTTGATTGATAAATTGCCGATCGACGTAAGAGCCCTAATATATGTGCTAACAGGTCACTATAGACGGTACTCTAAGGATACCACAGAGCGAATATTGCCGAAATGTCCAAGAGATCGAAGAAGCAGAGATGGTAGAAAATCTTATATAGGGATGCAATGCTTTGCACAGGAAAATCTTCTCAACAATCAACCTACCTATTATTTCTTTTATTTTAACTTATTTCACTCCTCTTGTGTTTCTTTATTTTATCTCCTTCTATTTAATTTAATTTTTTTTTGTTCATTTTAGTCATTCATTCCATTTTGAGTTTTAACTTACTTTAATTTAATTTAATTTAATTTTATTTTATTTTATTTTTTTTTTAAATTTGTTTTAATATAATTTATTTAATTTTATTTTTTTTTTTTTAATTTAATTTTTTTTTTAATTTAATTTTATTTTTTTATTTTATTTTATATAACTTTTATTTAATATTATTTAATTTAATTTTATTTTATTTTTTTTTTATTTTACTTTATTTTTTTTAATTTTATTTTATTTACTTTTATTCTATTGTGTTTTATTTTACTATTCTATTTTTTTGAATTTGAATTTACGTTTTTTAATATTATTTTATTTCTTTTTGCTGTATTTTGTTTCATTATATTTTTTAATTTATAAAAACTTAAAGTTTTTAATATCCTAATTTATGCATTAAATTTAACTAAGTTAAATTTATATATATAGATATTTATATATATAGATATTTATATATATATATAATATATATAATTTGCGCTTTATAACTGCTGAAGCGATTTTCGGCAGAGCTCCTCCACCAATTTGTGGTTTTGCGTCTTGATATTTATCCAACAAATGGAGGGACCTACCGTTTATACTAAGCCGCCTCCGAACGGCTGATGGGATTTTATTTATTTCATGCCAGAAATACACTCGGAGGAGTTGAAATTCCCTGCCGAGGGGCGATCGCAATTAGAAAATTTAACTTAATTTTTTTTTTAATTTAATTTTTGTATAACCATGATTTGAACACGAGCTTTTAGCATGGTAGTAGGCAATTAATTTTCTTTTTTAAACAATATCAAAATAATACCAATATTTAATTTTGGTTTTTTTTCAACTTTTTTGGTTTGGCTTTGGCGTAAATTTGATTTAAATTTTGGAATCCAAAAATATGTTGGTTGGTAGAGATTATCACTAATGCAGTTTTATATAAATACATTAAATATCTGTGTATTTAATTTATTGGAATTTATCACTCATTTTATACTAATGGAACTCACAAATATCATTGGTATTTCACACGCCGTTGCTAATCGCACGCGCACGTACTTATGTCTGTCTCTATATACATACAATACATATATATATATAAGTGTATATAGATATATGTCAACCGCATCAACTCAACGATAAGTCAAATGCATTACTTTAAAAGTAATTTATTTGTGAACCACACGGTAATACAAAATGTATCTACAACGCAAAAAATTCAAAATATATTTTTATCAATACCCCACTTCAAAAAAATAATAAAATTCAATTTCCTCGCTGTCATATATTTATGTTCGTAATTTATTATGTATTAAATGCTATTAAAAAATCAAAATCCACATACGTTTAGTGGCGCAATCACATACACACATATATTTATATTTACAATTGTATAGAAGTATGTACGCTAGTAGTCAACGGAAAATCAAACATGTTTGCTGTAAATCAAGCGTGCCATAAATTAAGCGCCAACAAAAAATTTGGAAAAAAAAGTCTTCCGAATATAGCCACAGATAGGCTGGCATGCATAAAATTTCATAAAAATACGTGCAGGATTAACCAATGGTAAGCGCGTGAGTTTAATAATAATCCGCATATATATATGCACACACACACCCATAACCACATACAATGCATAGCATAGATATCAATTCATTCATATAGCAATTCATTCATTTGCACTACGATGCATGCAACCATTTATTCTAATAAATACTCAAAGGTTATTATACATACATATACTTGTATGCGTATGTATATAGTATGTGCATGGAAATATATATGAGCGTTTATCTGTGCAGCGTAGATAGTTTTGTTGTTTTTTTTCCATATCAATTGCACGCAAATATTCTATCGCTGCTTTCACACTTTCGCTTGCAGGGCACGTGGTAGTGAGGTGAGGTTGGCGATGAGTAGAAATAGAATTCATTGATTTTATTTTTGTTGCTATTCAGTTTTATCACTCTCGTCGTCAACTGTCCTAGCACTTGTTTTTTTTTTTTTTGTTTTTTTTTTTTTATTAAAAAACTATATATGCATAACTCCATTCACATATTCGTGTATAGACATATGAATATATATTCTATTTTATTCATTTTCTATTCATATCACATACTAATAGTCTGCCCCACTTTTGTATTCCCTTCACTTCCGTTACACTTGCAAACAACATTCATTTAAATATCCGTTATGTGATCTAACGAATGAAAGTGATATCCTTTTTCTATACACATACACGTATGTACGAGTATATGGAGGAGTCATTGGAGTGTGCTGAGTGGGAGATGTATTGAATACATTTAGTTTGATCAACCCACAAACGCATTCATACAAAAAATGGAGTGTATTCGCTCCAATAATGCTGTTTGTATAGACAAGAAAAAGTGCTGAAAAAATTTTTATGGTTTAATAAATCGTGATGGTATTAAGTGGAAAGTTAGTGCTCCTACGAAATGAATGTGAAATTGAACTAATGGAGGTATTAGAGCTTATACAATATAAAAACTTGTTTCAAAAAGAGACTGAAAAAATCAAATATTTTATTTTTAAATTGCATTTAACTAATTTAAGATATAATTTTTATTAAGTTATCATCAAGTTATCAAGGAATTGTATTTTTTTTTTGTTACAAAAATGTTAAAAAGATAAGCAAAAATGGGCTCTGTTAAATAGCAGTTATTTATAAAATTACTGGGCCATAAATTCTGTATTCATTCAAACAAGATTCTTTAAAATTGTTTGCTATTCTTTACCTAAAAAGTATCTGCTGACTTTATACTTTTTCTTTGCTTCATTTTATGCTTCCTTCACTTCTTGTATTTTATTTTTGATTTTCATGTTTTATGCCCACAAATTCTTCATATTTCCTTAAATCTTTTTATAAATAACCTCACCCACGACCTGAAAATATGCGTAACCAAGCAAAATCTCGCTTTGCGATTTCATTACAAAACCGCAATGTAGCATATTTATATTCATTACACGCTGAGAAAGCGCAGCTACAACTACAACAACCACATCTACAATACCGTAAACAAACCGCTATGGTTAACACCAACACACTAACACGAGCGTGTGAGGAAAAAATAAAAAAAAGTGAAATCCACATGTCAACTTTTTGATGTTGCCGCTTTTGATATTGAAAACCGCTGCGTCATGAAATTTCCGTGGAGAAGAATTTTCGACAGACTGCTGACGCAAGCAAGAAATGGTATTATATATATAATATTATGTATCAATATGTCAAAATGTGTACTCGTGTGTTTGTTAGAGCGTATGAATGGAGAGATATTGCCGGCAGAGGGTGGAGAAAAATAAATTTATTTAATAAAATCGAAAGAAAGTTCTTCAAAGCATAACCAAAAATGCTCAGACTTAACCGCTGTGCTCGAGCTGTGCTAAAGCATAAATAAACTAAGCTAAGTAATATAAAAAATAATAATAAAATAAGACGTGAGTATATTAAATAAAACTAACCTAAACTAAATATAATGAAATAATAAAATAAAATAAGAAAATTAACTTAATTTAAGTAAAATAAAATCAAAAAACTATCAAAATAAAATTAAAAAAAAAAAAAAATGAAAATAAGTACAATGAATTAAAATAAAATAAATCAAAATAGTATAAAATAAAATTAAAAATGAAAACAAAACAAAATCGATTGGTATAAAGTAAAATAAAATATAAATTAATTAATATATACTAAACTAAATTATATATAATAATATAATTCCACACAAAACAAAATAAAATAATTTAAAAAATAATAATTAAATGAAATAAAATAAAATTAAATTAAATTACAAAAATAAGAGAAAAAGAATTAAACAAATTAATTTATATAATTTGAAATTATATAAAATAAAATAAAATGGATTACAAAAATAAAATGATATATATGAAAATTTTAATTATTTGGAATTGAATAAAATTAAATAAAATTATCTTAAATTAAATTAAACTTGAATAAATTTAATGAATAAAATACAACAAATTAAAATAAAACAACATAAAATAAAAATTAATAAATTAAATGAATTTAAATTATTTGAATTTATATAAAATGAAATGAATTAAAACAAAATAAAATAAAAAAATTAAATGAATTTTTAAAAATAAAATCAAATTATTTTAAATAAAATTAAAAAAGTGAATTAAACTAAATAAATTTGATAAATAAAATCTAATAAATAAAAATAAAAAAAATTTATT
The DNA here is from genome assembly GCA_037013455.1 of Ceratitis rosa. NCBI lineage: Eukaryota > Metazoa > Arthropoda > Insecta > Diptera > Tephritidae > Ceratitis > Ceratitis rosa. The sequence goes on along the minus strand of JAWMAG010000005.1, from coordinate 12,094,232 downwards.
GCTATAGAAAATTAGAGCAGAAAATAAAATATATTCAAACAATAAAATAAATAAAATAAAATAAATATAATTAAATATGAAAATAAAATAAAAGCTCAAACAAAAAAAACAGCACTAGAAAATATCTTTTTTGCATAAAACCAAATATTAAAATTTAATTGAGAAAGAAAGAGAAATAAATAATAGTCATCACACAGAGAAGTACGAAAAATGTATTTTAAAAACTTGTAGTAGAGCGGCTAATAGTTATGAACAATTTCTTCAATTTCATTATTGCTTCAAAGGCACAAAAATAGTATATCTTAAACAAGTATGATGGTTGGTTACCATTATTTGAAATGAGATTTCTACACCAGAACTAACATACAGGAAGCAGTAGCTTAATCCTTAAATGATGTTGGCTTCTTTCTTAAATCAAACACAGGCATGCACAAACAGCCATTGAAATAATCCTGCAACGAGTAAAAACATACCAAACAATCAACAAAAATATAACGGAATAATATACACTTACAGAGAGACTAATGGTAAAATACACCTTGCACTCAGCAACATTTGTACAGGCAAAAGACAAATGCGAACTGCTAAAACCACCTGCAGTTAGTAACAGTTACAAAATCAACTTTCAACATGCAAACAGTAATACAAATAAAAGTAAAATAATTATAAAAAAAAAACACAAGCGATAACAACAACAATACTAGTACAAAGAATATTACAAACAACATTTGTGTTGGTTATTTGAGTTTCAAGCTGAAATACCATTAAAAAGTTGCTCATACGCAATGTAGTACTCCGAAGGTACATTTCAACATATACATACGAGTATGTGCTAGTTTCACATACGTGCTCGTAAAAATTTATATATTTAAGTACATACTTGCAATTATATAAAGTGCATTTATATGTATATATATATATATGTGTGTGAGTGACTGTTGAAATTAATTTTATTTTATTTTTTTATCTACTGCAAAATATACGCCGGAGTATTAACTGGCAATAGAAACTATGAAATAAACTCGCTTTAAAGTATTAAAAACAACCACATGTGGTTGTAGTAGTGTTGGTTTACAGAACTCACGCTTTGTTCGCATATAGTTGAAACTAAAAGCTGCGTTTCGTGGAGGGATTTACAGTTATTTTTGAACAGATAAAATTCAATCTACCACTAAGCTCAATTATTAAAATAAAAAACATCTAAAATAAAAAGTACATAAAATATATGTATATAAAATGAAAAGTATAAAAATATAGAAATTCAGTCACTAAAGACTCGCAATTATCTGAAAATTACTAATTGTTAAAGTTCATATTGTCTCATCTTAAATCCCTGATAAAATTGTCCCAATAATTTTGGTTACTTACATATATACTTTATGTATGTATAAGCAATTTTTTTTTATTTTTTTTTAATATTCTTTAATAGTTTTTATGGGAAGGAAAACGGATTATTTTTTATTGTTATAGTAATTACAGCAAAATATGAGTAGTTTACCAAATCAAGCATTAGCCCCACTACCATATCGATTAACACCCACAATAAGTGAAAAGTCGGCATATTTAAAACCTTGTACACTGACAAATGCAATTTACCGTTACTGTGTTGAATGACAGTTAAATTAAAATTGAATTATTCATTGTTCCGAAAATAGTGAAAGGGCACTAATTCACTGGTACTATTTGCATTAAAATACATACATATAAAATATATTACACATACGTGTATATAAATTTGTTTTATATGTATCCCAGCTGAATATACTCAGCAACTTAACTTAATTTATATGTATGTGTGCAACAATGCCTACAAAACCTGCCAACAAATGTTGTGTGAAATGTCAAAGCAATTTAAAATGTAAATGAAATTTACATTAGACTCATGTGGATAGGTTTGCTACGCGAAATGGTGCTAAGGGAGTAGAAGGTGAAGGTTTTTATTTCGAATATTTGAAAAAAAAAGCTCAGAAAGTATGTAATACTAAATTCAATTATAAGCTGGTATTTAAAAGCAATGGCGTTGGTATGAAAGTATATAAGAAATTCTCATGAATATAATATCTATTATAGTATCTAATAATTTCGGTGAATTCAGTGCTTCCAGCCTAAGAGCCTCAGTTAAGTTCTTAATAGCATTTAAGATATAAAATAGAAATTATTTTCTCCAAAATATATGCCTTATTTTTTAAAATTTGTGAAAATATTAGTATTGAAATATTTATTTACATAAATTCTAAAATATTTTTTTAATCATTTTATTTCTAATAATCAAAATAAAATCCTTTCTCTCTATTCTTTGTACAGAATTATAAATATAAAATGTTGTGTATGCATATGTTTGTATTATATATTTGAAAGGCTTTGTGGCCACATATTACTGGTTTACATACTTAACCAAATACCACTTAGATGAATCACTTTCACACACTTAGGCACCTACATGAATGACTTAACTGAAACACTTTAACGTGATAAAGTGCCATTTTAAAATAAATACATACATATACACTTAGTGTATATTGTGTGCATGTGTAATGGGGCGTTACAAGGTTTTTAGCAAGATTGATTTGCTGAAATTTAAAATAGCTTTAAATAAATAATAAATAAATATAAAATATATTTTAAAAATTATTGAAATTTTGATCAAAATATTGCGAAGTATTTTTTTCTTCATAGCATTGAAAAAATTTTTATATTAATTTTTATCGAAAAGCAAAACATTTTTTAAATGTATTATAATATAATTAATATGTAACTATGATATAATAATTATTTAAAATTTACGTATTAAATAACCCATCTTTCCGAATTTTCGGCTTGTGAAGATATTGAGACCAAAATTTGATTAGAATGATTTTTTATACCATAGAGATATTTGCTAATATTGTATTTGCCAAGGCCTCGCCAGAAGTGACTTTCGTTTGAGCTCTTCATACAATCCTCAGTTTATGCTAAACCGTCTCCGAACAGCCGATGGAATTTCATGTGTAGTTTTTATTTCATGTCAGAAATACACTGAAAGGGTTTTACATTTTCTCTCTAGAGTGACCTCAGTTAGAAAATTTAATTTTTCATAAATTTGGATGCTGGATAGACCAGAACTCGAACCATTTTGAACCATTCTGAAGAGCAATAAATTTGGCAAACCATTCGGCTGTAGCGGCCACCAGAACTAAAATACTGTTAATTACACATCTGTAAAATAAAAGAATAAGTAGTAGAAAATCGTAACTAACCAATTGCACAATGCTATTGCTGACTCTATTTCAGTCATATTTCGATGCTGTCTATCCCATTTTAGTCGTTTCTTTTTCATACTGCTCTTTAGACGTGATTTTTGGTAGGACGACACCCCAGCAGATTCTCTTCAACCAATCGACTCCGCATTGGCCTCTCGGAAATCTTTACACCCTCGTTGCTTATCATGGTAGTCAAACTAGATTTTCAAGGCAGGTATTTCTTATTTGTCGATCAGCATGAGGTGTTATGATTCTTTTTCTGCCAAATTTTCCTGCACAATTCGCCTCAAGAAGTACCTCATAGTTAAATTTAATTTATATTTGATTGACAACCGACTTTGAAACCCCAGCAATTTTTGCTATGTTCCTCTGGGAATAAGTGATGTTTTTTTTAACAGAATTCCCTTTGCTTTGGCGATGTTAACTGCAGGCATTGATGTTTGACCAGAGCGAATAAAATCTTCTACAGCATTTGTTTTGAATGTACTGTAGCACTTTTAGGTACAGGACTTTAGTAATGCCAATTTATCTTAAGTTTTCTGTAATATTTTCAGATATTTTGTATACAAAATTCTATTTACAATGCAAAATTTTGGGTAAATACTTTGTTCGATATTTTTATCTAGCTATTTACTACACTAGAGGAGGACTGATAACAAAGTTCTTTTAATTATCAAATCTTGAAAATTTTTGTTTTTTTTTACTATCACATTTTTTTTATTTTTATTTCAAAATATTGAAATACGAATTAAGAAAGTTAAATAATTTGAAAACTTTCTACAAGCTCACTCTTAAAAATTAAGTTAAATCAAATAAATTATAATTAATTCAGATATTCAGTAAAGGAATTAATTAGCGATGCTATCTTTCTGTGTTCAGTTTTCCAAAGAATAAATATTAATAAACAAGCCCACATTTACCGCCTGTCCCTACGAATGTAATTCAATATTTTAAAAAGTTTTCTACTACTGCAGATCCCTCACCTAATCTCACCTCAGAAAGTATTCCTCAAACAAAAACGCAATTCGTCTCGACCACAAACACTCCTCTGCCGTGTCTGTCACATAAAATTGTCAGATTGTTTTACAAATTACTTATCTTAATCGAATTTTAATTGCTTTGCGGCGAGCTAAGTACAATGACTCAACTTCCATGTAAAACAAATAGAAAGTGAAAAGGCAAACGAAAACAATGAAAGTATTTCGTAGAATACGAAAACAAACGAAGGCAACCACCCACACACTGGCAGCTCTCAGTTTTAAACAGAAATGAAGAAGGCTGAGTGTCTATTGAGTGGAAAAGCTAAAATTTAAAGCTTCTCCATTCCTCAACTGAGTTTAGTGCAGTAAAATGTGATTATAAAGACATTTGAAAAGTTAACGCAAAAATGTAATATGAATAAACGTACTAAAATATGAATTGACATAAAAGACCAAAAGCTTAAAATTGCTTTACGCACCTCAAAAACTTTAACAAGTAGATTTATGGCAAACAAACACAACACCAACAACAACAATCGTGAATACAGACACAAATAAGCAATTTAGGGACAAAGCTAAATTTTTAGCAGTAACAACAAAATTAACAACAACGGTATTTACTTTCATAAAACAACAAGTAAAATTTGTGTGGATAGAAGTAAGTAAAATGCAATAAAGCATAACAAAATAAAAGAAAATATATAGAGCGACAGCTGAGTAGCTTGAAAAGCAATTATGAATAGCTAAAGCCAAAATAAACAAAATACACACACCCACAACCGTCACGAGGATTCACATTCAAGCTGCGTGTGCCTACTGGTCAGAGGGCAAGGACACATTCGAAGGCTTTCCAAGTAAAATTACACAAAAGAGTGTACTATAATAAAAACAACAGACGTTATTGAGTTTTACTATGTAAGTGTGTGTGAGTGTACAAAAAAAATCAAAAGTGAAGTTTACCTTAAGTAAACACAATGAAAATGACAGATTGAATGCTACGTGCTGTTAGGAGCAAGGTTGGACTTCAGGTTAAAATGAAAATTATATACGACAGTACAGTTTTACAACAAGGCAGCAGCGATGAGTGCTTGAGATACTCCAAATCATGTTTAGGTGCCAGAGGAATTCACTGATCAATCTATCAATTAAGGTGTACAGCATTAAAAAAAAATGTTAATATACAATTTAAGACCCGGCGTTCATCGCAACATCGTCAGAAAACTCAATAAAGATTCTGTCCTGAAGCCTATTGATCTTTAAAAATTTTTAGAAGTGAACTTAAAGATTACCATATTGATATATGTAAAAAATATAAAGAGTGAACGGGACTAGCAAAGACCTATACACTTGGACCGAAATTTTTTATAAAATATTGTATTTTTGTTTGGTTGGTTCTTTGAGCTTCTAAAAAGAGTTTTTTGTAGAAAACCATTTTAAAAAAATAAAATAAACCCAACCCGTCTCTTCAAATATATAGAAGTCCTATGTGATTTCGTTATCTTCTCATCCGCTGTAGTCTCAGCCACATAGTCGATTTATTTCTCCTGCTCTCTGTCTACATACATTGTACACTCAGCGCACTGTTTGCGAGTGGACGCTACCAATTTGGTTTGGTGCAAATTCAAAGTAAACACTCAAGTGAGTAAACAACATCGCCCTTCATCGAATGGCCAGATAAGTGTGTGGTCTGATGTTATTATTGTTGCTATTGTTGTTGGTTAGATATCATATTTGGTTGGTTGAGGATTCGTTGTTGAAGGCGTGTATTGAGGGTGGAGAAGTACAGGGTTTTACACTCAATTTGTTGATGGTGCACTGAAGGCAAGTAAATTTTTTACTCTTTTTTGCTGAGAGCAGCACTTTTCAGAATACACACACACGCACACACGAGCGTACACACATAAAAAAAAGCACAGCTGACCGAATGAAACAACAAAAGGTTGAACCAACAAAATTAATATTTATTTAAATATCCTACTCTCTAGAAGTACTTTATATATATGTACATATATGGTTGTGTGGGTATACCCAGGCAGCAAACGATTTCAATTATAAATAAAATAAAGTGAAATGAAAAATAAAATAACGTAAATTAACAAAATATGTAATAAAATAAATTAAAAGAAAACAAAATTAAATTAATTGTAATATTAAATAAAATAAAGTAAAATAAAATAAACTAATATTAAAAAAATTAATTTAAATTATATGAAATATAATAAAATAAATAAAATTAATAAAAATAAACCAAAACATAACTCAGACAAATGAATAAAACAAAATTTAAAAGAAAAAAATTTAAAAAAAATTAAATTAAATTAAACTGAATTAAATTAAATAACATAAAATTAAAATATTATAAAAAAGGAACAAACAAAAAAATAAAATAAGTAAAATGGGATAAAACAAATTTAATTAAATGAACTTAAATAAAATTAATAAAACAATATATGGTAAAGTAAAATAAGAAGAAAGGAAAAAAACTTAAATCAAATGAAATAAATTTTAAAATAAAAGATTAAGTAAAATAAAATAAAATGGTCCAAAAAAAAATAAAACGAAATAAAAAGCAATAAAAATAAACTAAATCAAATAAATTTAAATAAAAACATAAAATAAAATAAAATAAAATGCAATGAAATAAAATCAAATAGAATAAAATTAAATAAAATTAAATTAAATTAAATTAAATTAAATTAAATTTAATATAATAAAATTAAAAAAAGAAATAAATAAATTATAATAAAAACAAATTTAAATTAAATTAAATAAAAAAATTAAGTAAAATAAAATCTGCTAAAATAGAATAAAATTAAATTAAATAATATAAATCAAAATTAAGTTAACTGAAATTATATTAAATAAAATAGAATAAAATATAAAAATTAAATAAGTAAATTAGGACAAAATAAATTAAATTAAATTAAAATAAAATAAATAAAATAAATTAAATTAAATTAAATTAAATTAAGCAAATATAAATTAATTTATATAAATAAAAACAAAATAAAATCAAATTAAATAAAATAAATAAAATTAAAATAAATTATATTATACAAATAAATTAAGAAATTAATAAATAAAATGGGTCAAAATAAATAAAATAAAATAAACAGAACTAAGTTAAATTAAATTAATATAAATTAAATAGAGTTGAAAAAAGATAAAATAAAATGAATAAAGAAAAGTAAAATTTCAAAAACTAGTATATGATAAAATTAAATAAAAATAAATTTAATAAAATTAAAAAATTTAAATAAATAAAATAAGACAAAATAGAATAAAATAAAATATATAAATTAAACTAAGTTCAATTCAATGCACAAACTGGGAGAAAAAAAATTTATTAATTTAAAAAAAAAAAAAAAAAAAAAAAAAAAAAAATTAAATAAAAGAATTTAGGACAGGAAAAAATAAAGTAAAACAAAAATTTAAATTAAATAAAATAAAGTTATTCAAAATAAAATTTTAGTAAAATAAGTTAAAAAGTAAGTATAAAAATTAAATAAAAATAATAGGTACCAATTACTTTTTATTTAATGAAAGTCATGTTTTCTATATCCTTATTCCATTATTTTTCAAATTTTGCACGGAGAATTTCCTTTGTGTATGTATGCTTGGTTTGCATATGGACTTTAAGCGCGGTATGAAAAATATCAGAATAATATTTTATTAAAAGATTATGGTAAACAGAAGAAAAATTCAAAAATGCCAGTGTAAAAGTAAAAGTAAAATGCAAAAACTAAAGCAAACAATGTGCTGCAGTAGTGATTGTGAAGCGAAGGCAAAAAATGCCATTATAAAAAGCAAACACACAATTTCAATTTTTTCTTTCGTTTAGATAGCTTTCCCTTTTTCATAACATTTTTCAAACAATTCCACTTCCATTCTAATTTCTTTCTTTCTCTCTCTCTCTCTCTCTGCTCCCTCCAGCCGTGAAGTCGCCGCATTGCGTGATGGTCACCTCAGTGGCAACAAGGAACGTCTTACCGTTGAATGGCTACAACAATCGATCGCCGAGATACGCAAACAACTCGTGGAATTGCAAGAACTCGCCAGTGAGGCGAGCAAAAGCATTAGCCATCGCACCCAAAGTTACGAGGACTTGGCTACTATACGCAATGATTTCACACAACTCAAATTGGAGGTGGCCGCATTGAAAGAACGTCAGCAGCAGAGCGAAGTATTCATACAAGAGTTGCGGGAGGAGGCGCTACAGCAGGAGGAAGACTATAAACACTTGCTCTTGCGCACCGCACACACTTCCTCAACGCCGGCAATAAAGACGACGACCGTTGTCAAGTCTGAATTAGTATCTGGGGAACCAGTGAAACAAAAAACAGAGGAGGAGCAGAAGCAGCAGTCGAGTGAAATTGATGCTGAAAATAATGAGGTAAGTGAAATGAGAGATACTTGTACTGCATGCAAATGATATTTTATATAATACACAGATAATGTTTATATTTTATTCAAATATGTGCATACATACATTTATACAAATACCTATATACGTATGTATTCAAGGTAAAATTGCCAATACGATAAGAGTTAAGCTCTCAAGTGTTTGCAAATTCATTTCAACGCTGCAAGGCTTGAGCCGTTGCCGTGTCGCCATCGTCTAGTCAGACGATTTTCGAAGAAATTTTGCTGATAAATAAAAGCAAATTTGTATTGATATTTATTTATAAAGATTTATATAGTAATTCATTAACGTTGAGTAGGTTTTCGTACACATGAATTATTTGTAAAATAGATTTAATATTTTCTTTATTTCCATTGATTGAAAGCTTAACATAAGTGGCGAAGAAAGATTTATATCTTGTAGATTAAACAGGTGATGCAAATTTATTTAAATCTCAACAGCCTCGCTCCATGCTTTCAACTCAAGCTATTATTGGCTATTTTAAATGCAAATGAGAATGGGCTTCAGAGGAGTGAAAATTTTGAAGAGTTAAAAAATAGTATGAAATTAGGAAGTAAAGCCTTTAGAATAAGCAAGTAGGGAAAACTTAGTTTAGGCGGCAATGAACATTAGATGGTCGGCTGATATTTATATTAAGCCCACAGATAGGTCAAAAATAGAAACTCTGTTATATAGGACGTAGACAAATTTCTTGGACAATATCAGTATTGAAAATAGCATACCTGCCAAGTTTGGTTGAGTTCGGTTGATTAATGCCTTAAATATGCAATCTTAAGTCCAGCAGGAGTAGAATGTCCTTTGTATGGGACAAATACTTAGTTATCCTTCAATTGCGCCCATATTCAGTTCGCATTTAAATTAGATCAAATGTGTTTAGTCATGCATATATGTGAACAAAATTTCATCGATTTATTCGAATTTCTCAAATCTTGTTTAATAGGTAAAGCCGTTCTAGAGGTTGAAAAATAGACTCATTTTTAAAAATTTATTGTAGGAATATGGGAAAAGGAATACAAATTTTATTTAACTATTTCATTGTACATATATTGAAGTATAAAAAAAAATATTTAATTATTATTTTGTTACAAAATGTTTTTTTGAAGGCATCTACGGGAGGACCGATTTCTTCTAAAGGATGAGACCTACAAACTACCGATTTATTTTTTAACTAATTTTTGTGGAAGCGGTACACTTTTTTTAAAAGGATTGATTTTTTCTAAAAAATACGCACCAAATTATTTTAAAAAAATTTACATTTAATGTGAAGCTACCACCAAAATTTTAGATAAATCGATGCAATCCCAATTTGAAAAATGCGATTTTGAGAAAAACGCGTTAAAAGCTTTAATTGTACTCAGCGCACGCATTAATAATTATGTCATTGGGGTTTCTTTAACACTTTGCTCACAGCAGAAATATTCTCAGTTGCTCTTGAGTGACTCGCACGTGTTCTGATTCTTCACATCACTAACTTGCCCTATCAGCTCCATCTTTTCCACTGATTTCTGTATTGAGTGCCGACAAGGTGCTTCACGACGATCGAAAAATGTTTTAGTTTTACGGACCGTTCACCAATTTTATAGTGAATTTTAATAATTTCAATGCATTATTGAAGTGTGCGTTGTTCCATTTTTATTACTGACATAGTTTTTACTTGTCAAATGTTAAAAAAATTACAAGAAAACACAAGAAAGTTTATTTAAAAGGCCTATAAACAGCATATGCTAGTCGACCGAACTAAACACTGCAGCCAAAATAAAAAATTAAATGTTTTTATTAGCAATGTTGTTGTTTTTAATACTATTTAAAATGCTTTAAGTGTCTCTTGAGCACTTTTAAACTTAAGAGGCGTATAAATTTATGCATACGTAATATAAATACTTATACCATATACTTTGGTGTATACTTAAGTAATTATGCAAAGAGGCATATACCTACATATATTTAAATATATACAAATATGTATGTTTGTGTGTATGTGTATATATAGACATATATTATAGCAACTTAACTAGCATAAATGTGAAGCCTCAAGTGCTTTAGGGAATAGACTACAGTTTCTGACGTAATTTGAATAAGGCTTCCACTCTACGCCTAACGCATTTAAATATGAAGCTGCTACATGTATTGTACATACCTGCGAGTATGTACGAGTACTTGAGTAGAAACATGAAATGTACTTAAGCATAAAATAATTTATATTTAAATATATTAGCAAATATGAGAGAGACAGAGAGCAGTTTTTATGTGGCATTTTTATTATGTTTATATTTATTATATAATTTAATTATATAACCATGGTAGCGCCTACAAGAAAGCCTACGCTCAAATGTATATTGATAACTGTACTTAAAATTAAATTATATATCTCGAAAGCGCACCAAAAATAATAATTTTAACAATGAAACGTGCATATCTGCAAGTGTAGCTTTTTTGAGAAAACTTTTTGGAAATCATTTTAAACACATAAAACACTAAATAATAATTTTTAATTTAAATTGTATCGAAAAAAAAAACTTTAAAAAAGTAAGCACTATAACTATTAATTATTATATGACATTTATAATATTATTAAAAACGAACAACACTTTAATACAGTTAAAGACAGGCAGTCAATACGACGTTAAGTCCAATTAATTTCGCGCACATTTAGTTGCTCCCCAAAGTGCAGCGAATTTTTTTTCTCTTTCTAAGTTAGTTTAACCCCGTCTGTTTGTAGCTGAAATGTGTGAAATTCCATGGCTAAGCATATATGTATGTATTTGAAGTAATGTACAGTAGTTAGCGGTTCACAAGTACTCCACACTACATACATACACGTATGTGTATACATACGAGTACATAAATGGCAGTCAAAATTGACATTACATTCATTGGCTTACGACCAAACCACTTGGTGGCATTAAATTGATTGGCAGATTGTTGAATTGTTGAACACCGTTAGTTCGCTACAGTTGTATTCCGCCGACTCATGCTGAACTCGTGAGCATTTAGTATGTGAATTTACTTGATTATTTGCATGACTAGCGATTTGGGGGCGTCACTTAGTGGTTATTAGGGAATTAGTGTTGGATTAAAACATAGATTAGTGTACATCGATGTGCTTTGTATGCATATATATATATATATATATATATATATGAATTATTTACATATATTAGCATATAAATTTGTGTTAAAAAGAAAATATATTAAAATATCTTAGAAGGTGAAAAAATTAAGTAATTAAAATCAAATACTATTAATTTGGTGTGGAATCTTTTGCTAGATGACTGACTATTTCCTTGTAGCACTTTTTTTAATATAAAGTATTTGTTTAAAAAAGCTTATGCTGATTAATTTTCTTATGAAAATTACTCTGAAATGGTATTTTGCAATTAAATATATATTTTTTTATATTTTACTTTTAATTTTCAAATTTGTTGCAATATGTGAAGCGCGTTTTCACTACGTTAAGATAGGTTGGAGTGGCTTACAAAGAGTTTTTAATAACTGGCTTTGTGTTTATGCAGAGTCATGTACCATTCAATAAAATGCTTAAAACTTACACTAACCACGCACAAATGCTCTGAGTGGTGGTAATTACTACATGCTGAGCCGCAATGTATATATAATTGGTGCTTTGTAACCGCTGAAGCGATTTTCGGCCGAACTACTCCTCCAACTTGTGGTTTTGCGTCTTGATGTTTTTTCAACAAATGGAGGGACCTACAGTTTATACTAAGCCGCCTCCGAACGGCTGATGGTTTTTTTACGAGGAGTCTTTGCGAGAGAATTACGTAATAGTAAATAACTAGAGAAAGTATTACATTTCGCAATTTTATGTAGTTGACTGAGTTACTTAATGTATAATATAATAAAATTTAGATTCAATTAAATGACCAATGTTCCCGGAATGGAGATTAAAAATGTGCGTTTTTGTTGTAGCTGAATATGAGTTGAATATATAATGTTTATAATTCATAAAGAACTCTTCAGGCGAAAGCTTGAAGGATTCCATATATTATTACACATTTTCGTTACTTTTTTCAATATTAATTGGTTTTACTTTTTGGCCATTATAAAATTTGAAATAATTTTAATTTACTGTATTTTGAAATGGCTCTTTTCTAAAAAAATTAGGTTTTGTTGATTTCAAAACACCACACTCCCAAGACCATTGTTCTCTGACTAAAAAAAAGAGTGTTCTTAGAGTATAAAAACTCAGCTGAAAGTACTATTTTTAACATAAATTAAGAACTCTCTTTGGTGAAATAGTTTCGAAATATTTTCTGAGAAAAATATAATTTTTAAAGACGGTTTTTGGATTATGAATGACTCCCAAAAAAAATCAAAAAAGACTGTAAATATTTTACATGCCAAAACTTAACAATCCATATAATGCAAACTTAACTATTGTAATTATCAAATGGCTAATATATGGCTGACAAATAGTTTTGAAGAGTTTAAACGATTTCCAACCAACCAATTCAATTTACAGAGTTTTTTGACCGCCTGAATATTTCTTTTCCTTTCATATTTATTTCAAATCTTCTGATTTGCTTTAAATCATTCCTTTTACCTTTCTAAAAATTAATTATGATTTGAAAGACTTCCTTCTGTTTTCTGCTAACAACTCAACGAACTCAAAATCTTCTCAATTACGCAATCACTTCAACACTCCACCACACCAACTCAGTACATTGAGCTGTAAAATAACAAAAACCAAGTAGCACTTGCAGACGTAACCAGTACCACCACCATCAAGAGCTGTGGCACACCAACTCAATCAAAAAGCAACCGACCCGCCAATCAATATTTTCAACTATTGCCACTGCAACGAACTGACAAGCCGTTGCCGCCACTTGATTTCACGCGCAATACCAGCACAAGAAATACGAGTGTATTATCAAAACACTTCATCATCTATTTTGCAGTTACTCGCAGAGTATTCAACGGTGTGAGGATGGGGTGAGAGCTGGCGCAATAACCCGCTTAGTTTATAATATTTGTTGAGCCGTGCAGCTGAGTTTTCAATACTTTTCGCTTTAACCCACTCAAAATACTCGACAATTTCCAACACTTCAATGAGCCGACGTTGCTTACTTTCGCGCCAACATTGTATCATTCACGCAATTTTTCTTTCTCTGGAATTTCCTTGCAATTTACTTACACGCGCATACGCTTGAGTAGGCGGCGCACTTACTTGTATATATGTATTTGCTTGCTTGAAGCGACGTTAGGAAATCGCAGAAATGTGGCGGAGTGAACTACTTCGAAAGGAAACTACTGCAAACAGGTAATATTGCCTCACACGCTAACACTTGCAGAAATGTTTATAGCATACTTGCAACTAACATAAATAGTAACTTTTAGTAGCAGCAACGACTTACTTGTGATTGACACATTTTAACATAGCAGCTATTGAACCAGGCAATGCAATCTACTTGGAGATATACAACAGATGTACGTACCATATATGTTACATATGCACTGTGGCCACCCCTGGTAAAGAGATCTACAAATTAAAAAAGAAAATACACAAAAATGATGTTTGATCCAACTATTTTCCTTAACGCGATTTTCGAAAATATTTCAATGAATTTTAAGATATAGTGTTTTAAGACTCGGTGCCAAAACCTATATTCAAAACTGTAAAGGGAGATATTTAGCTTCTCAGTAATGGCATAACCTCTTGCCCCTATCCTACTGAAAATCATTCTGATTATATAAAATTTTTCTTGATACACCAATTTTATTTACGCTTCTGAGAAGTAATCAGTTTTAAGCTTTCACGAAAACGCTGCGTCTATAAGTTAACTCCTACTAACCAATCTTTTCTACTGTTCCATTCATTAAATTTAACCATTACATCTTTTATATATCCTTTGTTCAGCCATTCTCTGCTTGTCCTATATTGTTACAAGGTTTTTTCATGATATTTCCTCGACATTGTTGCAATATGCCCTTTTTTTCTTATTGTTCAATCTTAAAGCTGTTAACTGTTGTTTACTACACTTTGACTCAACATCCTTACAAACATTCCTGTACACATTTTGATTGCGATAAAGAAATCATTAGTAATAACAATAGAATTTGATAGGCGGGCGACTACTTAGTTGCCACTGTTTGTCGGCAGCGCAAATCATGAATGCCTTTCAGTCAGTGAGTCAATGAAAACCGGTGAAGTGAGTAAGTGTTTCCGTTGCTGAGTGAGAAAAGAGTTTGGTGAGTGCTAGGAGGAAAAACATTATGGCTACTAATGTAAATTGCTTTTGTTTCAAAAGGATCTGATCGGATAGAATCTAACATCTCTCTCTATATTTTTTTTTGTCGTAATGTAAAATTGATTTCTATTATTCCTTTAAACAATTACCAAAGTGACAAATGACTATTGTCAAGAATTAATTTAATAATTGTTACTGACTAGAAAACTAGAAAAAAAAAACATTGAGGGCAGCAGGTAATAAATGACAAATTTCAGAAGACAAATGACAAATGACAAATGACAAATGACAAATGGCAAATGACAAATGACAAATGACAAATGACAAATGACAAATGACAAATGACAAATGACAAATGACAAATGACAAATGATAAATGACGAATGACAAATGACAAATGACTAATGACTAATGACAAATAACAAATGACAAATAAAAAATGACAAATGAAAAGTCGCAACCGAAAAATGACAAATGACTAATAATAAATGACAAATTATAAATGACAAATGACAAATGACAAATGACAAATGACAAATGACAAATGACAAATGACAAATGACAAATGACAAATGACAAATGACAAATGACAAATGACAAATGACAAATGACAAATGACAAATGACAAATGACAAATGACAAATGACAAATGACAAATGACAAATGACAAATGACAAATGACAAATGACAAATGACAAATGACAAATGACAAATGACAAATGACAAATGACAAATGACAAATGACAAATGACAAATGACAAATGACAAATGACAAATGACAAATGACAAATGACAAATGACAAATGACAAATGACAAATGACAAATGACAAATGACAAATGACAAATGACAAATGACAAATGACAAATGACAAATGACAAATGACAAATGACAAATGACAAATGACAAATGACAAATGACAAATGACAAATGACAAATGACAAATGACAAATGACAAATGACAAATGACAAGTAACAAGTAACAAATCACAATTGCCAAAATTGTCGCTTCGAAATATTTTTATTTCTAAAAAGTTCTAAAAATACATTTCAGCAGTTAAGTAGTGAGCGAGTATCAAGCAATTACCAAGTAATTTCACCGCTTTTGATTCCGTCATGACACGTCAGCTGCTGATCTAATTGAAGCGCATAAATTAAGAAACACTCATGCCCACATTATATCATTTTATCCTTCGAATGGGTGGATTATACGTACCTGATCATTTCTTTATTGTAAGACATACAAAAATGTATAGTTACCACTACATAAATTCAACTACCTGACCATAATTGTATATAGCAGTTTCCTTTTTATTTTCATTTCACAATTTACATCAAACCTTTCATGAGCTATTATCATTTTCCCGAAGAAACAAATTCTCAATGATAGTAACTAAGAATGGAGAGAACGAGAAAGAAATAAAATTCATAGCATAACAAGGGAAAATGAAGAGAAAGCTACGTTAGTACCTACTTCTACATTTAGTAGCTGTCAGTTAGATTTTAGTTTTTTAT
This sequence comes from Ceratitis rosa, assembly GCA_037013455.1. Lineage (NCBI taxonomy): Eukaryota > Metazoa > Arthropoda > Insecta > Diptera > Tephritidae > Ceratitis > Ceratitis rosa. The sequence goes on along the minus strand of JAWMAG010000005.1, from coordinate 12,077,870 downwards.
AGTATCTACAAAATTCTTAACAGTGACTGTGTTCACTTCACTTCAATATACATACAAACAATTACATGATTTTCCTTTTGATTGCAATTTATTTAGATTTAGATTTCCTTTTACAATCATTACCGTTATATTTCATATTTTCTATTCTAGTTTTTTCGCCTCTTACTCAGTTATTTATCTTAGTTTAATATACTTTAACCTAAATTTACTGGGGAAAATAATTATATGTGTATATTTACAACTGTTGCTCTAAATTATTTATGTATGAAATACCATTTTACAACAGTTGCTGAGTCAGTTGGTCAGTTGTTCAATATATCATTTTAGTGAATTCTTTTTTTTTATTTTTATTTTCCTTTTCATTTTTTCATTCACTACCAATCAGCGCTGATATTTTTCATTTTCCCGATTATTTATTGTGCTCTCAAGCTTTGACAGAAATGTGATATTCTATAGTTAATTTTCACAGTCATAAAATGCATATCATTGATTTTGAAATTTCAGGTCAAAGTGAAATGCACTCTTTACAAACATATTTCAATTTTGAGCATCATATATTTTAGTGAGAGTCAGTGAGGTAAGTGAGCATAAGTGTAGTGACTATTATTGACAGGTAAAACAGCTATTGAGTTTGACACAATAAGTGGTAGAGAAGTTTATAATAAAACTTTTTATTATAACTGAAAATATTTCTTTCGATGATATTTGTTCACTATTTTGGGTGAGAAAAATATATATTTAATATTTTATATTTAATATACAGTTTAATATGATTAAATATATATTATAAATTATATGGTTTGAATTTATTTTTCCCTCTTATTTATGGAGAATGTTGATCTACAGCTTATGAACACAATAAATATACATACCTACATTCATATATTGTGGCTTTTAAATTGTCATTAAAACAAGCAGTGTTTATTTAGAAAATGTATATATATATATATACCTATATATATATATATATATATTATATATATATATATATATAAGCATTTATGTGTATGTGAGCATACATTACTGTCTGTTGTCATGTACATAAATTCTATTCAATTTGCATATTTGCCTATATTACTCATACGCCGTCGCTAACTTCATAAATTATTTATTAAAATAGTTAATGTACGTGCGTGTGTGTGAGTGTGCGTGTAGTTGTATATGAGGACAACAAACTAATTACCTAGCTAGTCACATTTTGCAAAAATGCGGCACTTAAATTCATATTAAGCGGTCGACTGCAGTTTATGAATATATTATATTAAATGAATATAGTTTATAAATATATTAAAAATGCTACAGCCTGGACAAGGTCATTAAATTTTATGAATAAAATTTTGTTGTTTGTGTTTTAGGAATGAAATGAAAAGCTAAATTATAAAATTAAATAATAAATTAATATTATTTCTAAAATTCTAAACTTAAGCTAAGATTTTAATCTATAAATTAAGGGGTTACATACGTCCAGCAGCACCAAAAATGCGCTAAAACAAAAACTGTTTTCAGAAGGGATAACATTAGAAATAAATATAAAGAAATTTTATACAATGTTTATTGGTACTTAAAGTTTATAAAACAATGTATTTTAATTTTTCTTTACAAAAATTAGTACATAAAATATCACGTAACCCAAAGTATAATGAAAAAAAATTTGCTCCACGGTCTGCATCATTTATCCTTGGAATGTTGATGGATCTGTAAAAATAAAAAAAATTCTTGTAAAATGAAGTTGTAGTTATAGTCTTTTTTAATTTCGAAAAATTTTCCAATTTACGGAATTTAGAAAAAAAGTATGCGTTTTACGTCATAAATGTCACACTTTAATTATGTTCATAAAATTTTTTAATAAAAATATCGAAAATACGGCTCGACAGACTATAGAGAAAACATTTTCGAATATTTAAAAAAAAAATCGCATCAAAAAATGTTAAAAACTGTATGAGTTATCATGCAGACCGTGCCGGGAAAAGTAGTTTCGAGAAAAACGCGTTTAAACTTTCGTGTGCCTCAAACGAAGGACAGCTACCTGTGTGCATTAAACTCTCGTCGGGCGGTCTGATTTTCTACCATAAGTTTGTATCTATGGGGAATTTTTACAATCGACTTTCACAGAAATACGCCTAAAACTATAAAGAATAATAACCTATAAAAAAAAAAAAATCGATTTTTTGAAAATTCTGGACGTAATTACATATGTTTTAAAAATTTAATATATAATATATATATTTTGAAAAAATATATGAAAAGCGTACATTTAAAATATGAAAGAATACAAGTAAAGTGGAAGTATTTTTTGGTCTTGCCAGAAAATTAATTTATACTTATAAAATTAAACTCAACGAATATACTACATCCGCCCAACCGACACGAGAGGCGACATCCGCATAACGTACGGAATGTGCCGAGTGATGATTTGGAAGCGTTTGTTAAGTGTCGAGATCTAAAACTGTTTAACTACAGAAAAAAAAAATTATTCAACAGCTGAAAATATGTAATAAAAGAATTTTATAATTTATTTGTTGAGAGAAGCAAAAAATATTTTTTTTGATGCTAAAAGGTGCTAAAATTGTGACACAATCAATGAAATGGTTCATTTATTTCACAATTTTTTTATATGACTAAATTAGTAAAGGCCTAAACTGCCTAGATACACGAATTGGAACATGAGCCATGAACTACAAATTGATCGATATTGCAGGGAAATTTATAAAATTACAATTTCTTGAAACCCCTTTGATTTTCAATACTCAAAAATATGAAACCACGGGACCAAGTGTTTCGAACTTCTTCGATTACTTCGAACAAAGTTGTTCAGATGTCTTGATCATGCTACAAAAATTTAAAGGTAGTTTCTGGTGGCAGAAATATGATTTTTTTACATATGAAGAAATCTTATTGGACATTTATTACAGATAATTTCAGTAATTTTTCTTTGCAATAGCTATATGTACAATTTTACTGATAGATCAACCCACAACCTAAACCACTAAGCTCGGACTTCTAACGTATTTTCTGCGTATGACGTAGCTATCCGATATGGAATAATTAAATTTATTTTTAAATCGTTCGATTTATACAAAATTTGGTTCACAGGCACATAACTCTCTGCCGAGATTTACATGGAAAACATTTTTTCTTCCGGAAAGTGAACTTGAGATCGAATTGTTCAGACGATTGGGTTGCTTAATATTTGGAACATAGATACCTCTATTCGCTTAGTCAATGTGTGGAAACTATTATTCAGGATCAGTGTTTAGGTTGCTTTAAAAAATCCCATAAACTTAACAAAAATTCTTAAAATGTAGATTCCTTGCAGATTAAGTTGCGCGCGAACTCTGGAACTAAAGCAAAATGCAGAAATTTTATTGTTTCACTTTTTTCTATTTTTTTTGAAATTTATTTTATTAGGAAATATTCATTTATGGTTTTGCATATTTTTCAAATTCAAAGAATGGAAAGGGCGAAACAATTTAATGCTTCAATTTATTTTACAATGATTTTTGCTCCAGACTTTTTATTTAATTTTTTATTTGTGGAAAGTTTTAAATTACGTACATACTCGTATATGAAATGCTAAATTTTGAAAAATAAAGCAAAAATTCGGAATACAACATGCAATTTGGTACAGTATACTGCCCATTTATTTAAAAATTGATATCATCAAAGTAAAAATTATTATAAAATTAAAAAAAAAATATGGTCTAAGATTTTAAGTTATTACAGTGAGGCATGCTAAATTTCATTCACAAGTTAAAATAAATAAATAATAATAATACATTTTATTACTAAATGGGTATATGATTGAAGTTATTCTTTAGTATTTTTCATTTTCATAAATTTTTTGGAGCTTTTGGTGAATCGACCCACAGAAATCAGCAAAATTCCCGAAACATTTTTCCATATTCATCTACTACGGCTCCAAAATTTGTGAAAAGAAATCAAAGTATGAGTCCAAAATTAAGATTTGAATGGCATTTATTAGAAAAATAAGCAGAAATGAATTCTCGAATGACAACTCGGTGGTTGTTAGGTTTAGTTTTCCCTTTCACAAAAACCAGCCAAGTATTTTTTCTGCTTTTCTTAACTTCGTATCGTCAAACTTTAATAGTCAACTTTTTGAAATTAAAATAAAAATCCTAAAAGAAAAGGATGCGGGAAAAAATCGACCAATTTAGATGGATTCAAAGTGTTAAACTCGCGACATTTCTGAAAAAATTTTCAAAGCAAGTTTTCATTGCATGTCAACCTTTTTATGTACATATATTTTTACTGATAAGTTAAGCTTTGATCAAAGTATATAATTTTTCATTTAATATTGAAAACTACTAAATTTAGTACTTACGATATACTCTGAGTTTCCCATAAAAAGTTTGTTAGTGATTCAAATATTTCCGTTTAATCAAATAAAACCTCTGTGCAAATGCGTACATTTAAAATATATATAAGTGACGAAGCTATTTTATGTTAATGAAATAGTTATTAGTAGTTACTAATATTAAATAATTATTGCAAACGCCGACATGAAAACGATCAAATATTTTTAAAATAAAAAAAATAATTAAATGAGTTTATGCCTACACTACCACCACTCTAACCCACCTACCAGATGAAATAATCAAATTATAAAGACCTTTTCATAAAAGTTTCCTCTGCAAATGCTTTATTAAAATATCTAATCAAATTTCAAAAATTTAATTTTCACCACAATACTGCCAGAAGGTAATTTTTAATTGGTATTTAATCAAAATTTATAACTTTTAATTGCTCGCTGCAGAGTTGCATAATTGCGATTTCGGTAATAAAACAGAAAATTACTAAAATATGTTAATTAGTGTAATTAAGCTTTGCAGTGACAGGAGTATAAGGCGAAACATGTTAAAATTGTGTACACGCACACATACTTACATCTAATATCATACATGTATGCGAATATTTATTATGCACAAAGAAATTTTAAACTCAATAAATTCTGTTGCCACAAAAGCTCAGCAGCGTAATATTTATTTCATATGAATTAAAAAAAAAAACAAAAAAAAACGACTTTCATGCTCACAAAATCACATCAAATTTAGTATGTAATGGAAAATAGAAACGTGCCGAAATTTTAAAATTACGTGTAGCAATAATTTTCCGCTTTTAAAATAATGAAAAAATAAACCAAAGTAAAACTACACGAAAATCATGTAAAACATGAAATCACTTTTGTAACAGTTTTCCAAATTTCATATTTAGTTTGCTGGCAAGCAAACAATTTCACGTTCTACCTGCTGCTGCTGCTGCATGCTGTTGTTATATTGTAGTTACATATTATCATGTCAGCACGTCCTTCGGGGAGCCTCCACCACGCACTCGCATGCCAAACGCGCACAAAATGTACATTGAATATTCGCATGTCATATTAGTTGGCAATATTGAATAACAGCGATTCATTTTACGTTTGCTGAAAACTGGCAAAACGCCTTTAACACGGCATTTGGAAAGCAAAGCAAAAAACAAAACCAGAAGAAGAAGACGAAGAAGAAGAAGATTTTGTGAAACCGTGTCAATCCCAACCAACACACACGCTTGAGCAGCTCGTTAGAATGTGCTGTTGTTGGGAGTTGGAAATTTTTTCTTGTTCTTGTTTTAGTCAAGCCTCATTGGATCTATACAAGGACACTTATACTCGTACATATACAGGGCGTTAAGGTGGTTCGAAATAAAATAAACGCAACGGTCAATGTAAAAATAATTAAAATAAGTTGTGGTTCAAAAATTAACGAAATTTTTTTTATAGAAAATGAATGAAAATATAAAATAAATTAAATTAAAAAAAATTTTAATTAAAATTTTTTTTTTAATATTTAAATTAAAATTTTTTTAACAATGTTCTGCTGCAAAAATGTCAATAAATGCTAGATATTTTAATCTAATAAAAATTTCTAACAATTTTTCTTTCATTGAATTTGAACTTCTAAAAAATCTATTTATTTTTTACCAATTTAATAAAATTAAATATTTTTTTTTAAATAGCTTAGAACCAAATATAAAATTCATATCAAATATATTACTAAAGAATTGAAATAACACAAAATAAATGGTTAATAAAATTTTTTTTATTATTTTACTATAACAAAATATCTAGTTTCAAAATAAGTAATCTGCAAAATATTATAAAAAATTTTACATTTATTGTATTTATAAAATTGGAAGGCAGTTAAATTTTAATATTATAACTTAAATGACTTTTTTCATTAGGATTGCATTTTAATTAAATATATTTTTTATAATTACCATACTAGATGGAATTTATAAAATTTTTTCTTTATTTCATTATTTCGTTCTTACAAATATTCAAAAATAATAATTGATATTCAAACAATATTCCTTTTCTATCTAACTTTTTATAAACATTCCTTTCTACATTTAGGTCAGGTTAGATAGTAGTGGCTACCGTTCTATCCCCTAACTAAATCTCATTGAGATGAAACAAATAACTTGACCATAATGCTACAATGCAACCCATTTGTTTCTCCAATTAATCCCATTAGATCCATGCTATTTTCGGTAGACCATCCAGCAGTAGGATCCCAAAACTCCAAAAACCTAGCCCTGCCCGAAAGCATAAGAAATGGATGATCGTTTTCTCCTGGTCATCCTCCTGGCAGCTTCTGCAACATCTTCTACAGAAAGCCCTAATCTCTCTGCGTGCCATCCCATCAGACAGTGGCCTATCAGAGAACTTCTATTACTTTTGACATGTCCGCTTTTTTTAAGAAGTACATATCTCGTGATCGCTTCTTATCACATTTCAGTCAGGTGTGCCTAAATTTACGGCAGGTTGTAGTTTCATTTCACCTTGAGGGGGCTTATTCATATGTAATATTGATAAACAATTTTCAAGTGGCAAAAGGCATACCATTGCGTTCTTTATCGAGAATAATCTGCTTGGTCGAACCTTGCCTTGCAAGTACATTCGCCTTACAGTTGCCCTCGATATCCCTAGAAAAAAAGTTGAATTGCCCCCTCCTCTGTTGCATCTAAAGCAATCGTAATTACATCATTCCCTATCATTTTGGAGTGCAACGAAATTCCAAGAAGGCAATTTAGACACATGCTATGAACAACCCTAGTATATGTATCATTTCACCCCCTCACTTAACACACTCACACGTGCACAAACCCAACCCAACTACACGTGATGCGGCAAAGTAGTCAGCACCTTTTTTAGGTCTGCCGCACACCGAAAGATTTCCTGAATTTCCTAGATTTTCTAAAAACACATTTTCCACATTCTTCGCCCGATTTCTACATCTCCGTCTTCTACTTCTACTTCTACATAACAAACATCCGCAATGCACCGGCAAAGAAAGCCTGTTGTGAATTTCTAAATAGGCGGCGTTTTTAAACGCCTGTAAAGATGTGTAAAGGCAAACGCACAAACGAATACACATGCATACACTCGCATTACACGTGCACGTCTTTGGCAATTCTGCTCTATTTGCTTATTTTGCCACTTTACACACTACAAACGTGCTGCTGCTGCTGCTGTTGCTGCTGCTTCTTCTGAAGCTGTTGATGATGACTTGTCTGCTAAAGACATACTAGAGATGTGTTTAGTTTGCTTTTTTGTTGCTTTTCACACATAAATGTACACACACACATACACACACACACACAGGCCAGTATTTAGTAGTTTGTATGCGCGTAAATATGTTGTTATTGCAGTCATTTATGTATGTAGCAACAACAATGAAGTAACACATTTTCTCATCATTTTAACAAGCCTTACACAAATAACTAAATTCATACATACTTACATATATATATATATATATACATACACACTTACATAGCTGACGACAAGAAAATAGTGATAACTACAAGTTTTGTTGTAAAGTGTTGTGTAGTAGGTGGCGTATAAGTAACGGAAATACACCGAATACAAGACATTCATGCAAATGAGTAGAGCTTAGGGATGTAATAGATATTCGCTTTCGGTTCTGACTAGCAAAGGTGCCACGAGTAAGAAATCGGCTCTTTCTCTTTGCGTAGTTAAACTAAGCGCTCCAGTTAGTAGGGACACGGTCAACCTTACCTCTCACTATCAATGTCACTATGCCTTCCTTCATCTAATCATGGCATGATTTGAAGCTTCCGAAGGAATAACACACAGCTTTCCTAAAGAAATTAATGCGATCATTGCAAGACACTGATTGATTAACTCGAAGCTCTCAAGAAAGGAATGGAAAAATACGCGGTGTCAAGCCTAAACTTCTTACTTAACTGTAGAGTTTATCAGACAAAAGTAACTGAAAATATGACTTCAGTTAATAAGTTTGCCGGATCATTGCGAAATTTCTGGGAACTACAATGCCTACCGTGTCAATAATACCGAACAAAGCTACAAATAGGTGCTCCTCTGTCAACATGCGGTCTACTCTAGTAGAGGTGGGCCTTGAACCAATTCAGCGTGCACAAGAATAGCATCTCAATATGTGCGGTTTTTTTATTCCTAGTGATCCAAAGTGCTTCGAAAAAGATTAGAAAAAGTGCCTTCTTTTTCAAAACCAAAACATAGTCGGAGTTTTGACTATAGAAATTGTTTAGAGAGAATTTCCGCTGTAAAACTTTGTATTTTGCCGAATCCCCGACGTCGTGATTGTCCAGAAGAAGATATAAAATCAACTATTATGAGAGAGCAAATGACTAACTACAATATGTGCCTACCGCAGTATTGTGTGCCCAATAGTTGTAAAGGAACGCATGTTCTTCCGCACTCCAGTTTCAGTAGCTCTGTACCTGTTTTGTTAAACTTTTATATTCTTCTGCTTCAGAGTAAATCCCAACAGTTCAGAATACATTTTTGGACACCTAAAGCTACTAGCATTACTTTGTAGTACTGTACGATCTTTCCGGCCTAATATAATCTAAACCGAAACCTCTGACTCAAACGGTCAGTTAAATCAATTTTGTGAAAACCAAAAATCTAGACTCGCAACTAGTCAACTAATTCCAAAATCGGTTGCAGTACCGGAACATCACTTTTAAATGCCTTTGCCTATTATTATACATGCTCATTTGTATTCGTATACCATCTATGTGTGTATGTATGTACATATGTAAAGTGAGACAATTTCACACAATCATGTAGATGTAGAACTTACTTAGCAAATATCACTAACTTGCTGTGTCAGCTTGAAGCGCAAATAATTCAAAATTACATAGAAATTGTTTTCACAAGAAGAGCAATAAAACTAACAACAGCAAAGAATTTAACTTTAAGAACAAAAGCAAAATAAGTAACATTACTCTGTTAGAATACTTAGTAGCAGTACAACATTTCTAAGGATAATAATAATATATAATAAGTATTTGAGCAGCTATAGTTAGAGTAGAGCAGAGGAAAACATTCCTTAATACATATTGCATATACATACATATATATATATATATAAGTTTACCTGCTTAAGAAATGGCAATTTGTGAGATAAGTTATAATGCCATATGACATAATTGCATTTATGGCATTCCATACATACAGCAATACAAATGCACACGTATTTATATGCACAAAAGTCTGTTTATTCATGCTGCTCTGTGGGCATAGCATACATATATATATATATCATAATTGCTTTTAATCCAATTCTACCATTTCACATTTACATGATTGTGCAAATTTCTCTCCGGGATTTATGGTCCATTATAAGATTTTGTACAATAAATTATATGTTGCTTTAATGGTAGGAAAAAAGTATTTAAATTATGGCAAACAAATTAAACTAGAGTTTAATTAAATTCACAAATTAATAGCAGATTGTTGGCATAATTTAAAATAAATTGATTTTAATTGTTTTAAATGAATATAATCGTTTACTAAATAAATTAACGTCTTTCAGAGGATTCAAAATTTAATTAATTTATTTACAAATATTTGTTTACGAATGGCAATCTCATTCACAACTCTGATGCGTAAATAGAAAGTTTTTCTATTTTTTTATTTTTTTTTTTGTGAATTTTCTAAGAAGTCAAGAAATTCAGTAATTATCAAATGTGGACAAACTTTTTTCTACAAATTTTCGAATGAATGAAACTAGCTTTAGAGAATAATGCTTTCCAACAAAAAAATGCTGCAAAAATATGTCAATTTTGGAAACCGTTAAAAAAACAAGGAAGTAAGGAAGACTAAGGTCAAGTGGAACCATGAATTAGATACCCAGCTGATATTCATACGTGTATTAAATGCTAATATTATATTAGTGCCAATTCAATTTCTTGACCTATATCAGTCATTTTTGGTATGACTTTAGTCCAAATTAAAAGTAGCTTACCTACCGTGTTTGCTTTTCGGTTGAGTTCTGTTGATTAATGCTTTATAATAAGTTGACTCAAGCGTGCTCATTACAAATGATGGCTATTCCACTGATTTCTGAGATATACTTTTTGACCCAAAAGTGGATGGAGGCACGCTCACCTCAAACTTTTTTTCTACAATAACTTTCATTTTTTGCTATTTAATGTGATAGATCAAAGCTTAAAGGTTAACAGATAATAATAAATGTTAAAATTGAAGTATGCTGTTAACAGCATAGCAGGCAACCATTTTCAAACTAACGCTAAAGAGGAATCTATGCGGTTTGTAAAAAAGCACAACATAAATTAGAGCTGGAGTTTTTAATATAGGAATCTCTAGTGACTACAGTCTTAAGTGTTATCTCTCCTCACAGAGATTAAAAATGTAAGAATTTTTCGTCTTAAAGAAGTGTGACATTTAAAAAGCGAAAAAATTATTTTCTCACGATGTTAACCTCATTACAGATTTGTGTTTCGTATTGTAAAGAACAGCATATTTCGTTGAAAGTCTAAAGCCGGAATTTAATTGCTGTTTTGTTTTTCATTTGAATATCAAACTAAATTCATACATTCTCATATTCGAGATAAGGAAATAAATTAAAACAAATCAAGCCTAATAACAATGCATATATGCCACTCCTTACTCCTTGTGCTCCTTAAGAACTAATATAATAAAATATCAAAATAATAGTTTTCACGCAACAAAAAACTTGTATGAAAATATGAATATTTCACATCAAAAAAATAAATACTAAACCACTTGTGAGCACACTAAACATGCAAAAAAAGTGTGAGGCATGCATGCGCGCAACCGCCATCAGCTGCGGGCTATTAGCGCCGTCATTTCAAACATGTGTTACTTACCTGCGCTCAGGGATCCACACACTAACCAACATCTGCTCATAGCTAAAAAGGAAAAGGTGTTGGTTTATTTTTATTTAGATTTTATTATTTTTTGCGCCAACTGACGTCGATGGCTAAAAATCTGTCAACGCACGTGTAAAGATTTTTCATATTTTTTTTTTTTATTTTAACGCGCTAAAATATGAAGAGAGATAATAACCGCACAAGCATACGTGTGTGTATGTGAGCTCAAATAAAAGTAATATGCATAAAATGCAGCACATGTAGCATCATTAAGCTCTGCTGCTTCACTCTTTTGCATTTACATTTTTTTTTGTTTTTTGGTTTTATCAAGGGAAACATAAAATTTGATTATACACAATATGTAGACAAATAAAATGGATCTAAGGCGTAATCTCTTTTCATTTGGCAACAATTTCTTCCTAAGCTCCAACATAGACTTCACTGATACACGTATGTAACCAAAGTAGTAGATTTGCTTATTTTTGCTCAAACTCTCACTCAAACTCAAACTCATTTGCTCCTGCTGTTAGCTTTTGGTTGTTTCGTTGTTGTTTTGAATTTTGTTTTGTTTTATTTTTTCTTTTCTCTTTTGTTTTTTTGTTTTTATTGCACCAAATGACACAATATGGCACGTAAAAGTTTATGAGTTTTTAAAATTGCTCAATGCCAGACCCTGAAAGTATTAGGTGTGGAATAAATATGTTTGTTTGTTTGTATATTTGCGTACAATTGCCCAAAAAGCTTTCCACTTTCACTTGAAATTCTTTTGTGCATTTGCATTTTTACATTTACACGTAAATACGCACGTATATATTTATGCATATATAAGTACATACCTATGTATAATATGCCAAATTCAGACTTATTTTTTTATTAAACTGGATTATAGCGGAAAAATATGTTGCTGACTGTTAAAGTGCCTTCTAGGAAATGTTTAATGAAATTTTTGAGTGTTTAGGCAGGGCAATTGTTATTTTCTTTATTTTTCTAAAACATAAAATTTAGAAGACAGAAAAGTTTCATTGTAAGAACTTGTTTTGCTAAATTCTGAACTCTATTCTAAAAAATTAAAAATAAAGGAATTAAAAATTAAACTAAAATCTTATACTTTCGTATCGTTATTTTAGGGGGTATCCCTAAAGTCCTAAGGCCTGTACATGTATTCGAGGAACATCTACATTTTCCCTTAAAAGTTAGCTGAACCGCAGTTTTCACCTCATTTTCAATAAAAAACAAAGTTGTGGTGTTCTTTTGGCGACTAAGAGTCATTTTTTTAATACAATCATGTTTTGGAACAAATTTTAGCTATAATAGTGATTTTTATTATAATTATCTATTTCATATTTTTATTTTTCATAAAAAAAAATCCATAGAAAATAAAAAAATAAAATCAGTTTTAAGCTTACTGAAAATATTAGTAGCTAATTTCTAATCTTATATACATAAAATGTATGTAATTATAAAATATTTACTTATATTTATATGTAAAAAATACAAATCCACAGTCAGAAACAAAAAACCTATTAAATATTAATTTCGGAAATAATTACTTTAAGAAAAAATAAATTCAGAATTTTAAAAAAAAATTCCCAGTATTTTTATATGAAAGAATTATTATTTTTGGTTCGGCTTATGCTCAGAATTTTCCTTAAAGGTTTTTCATTTAAACTCTTACTTGCCTAAGCATGATATGTATATATATTTAAGAGAAAGCAATATAATTTTTATCAAATATAATAACTTGAAGATACTTAAGCGCAGATTTTATCGTAATTATGTGTGTTCATATTCAATCGAATCTGCTTAATAAAATATTAAAAACAATAAAACCAACATTAAGACACTTTTGTGTATGCATTTGTAAATGAATATATGAATATGTTGTTGGCGCTTTGGTTTCGTAAGTGGTTTCACTTCCGAAAATCAGCAGCTGCGGCTAGAATTGTATTAAATGCTTATATAATATGCAAAACGTGTTACGTGGCTCATTTCGATTGACTAAATATGCATAAATTTTTTAGTAGTTCTTGTACATATGCACCAGTTTCGCCTTAGTTGTTGTAAATACACAATTTCGGTGGCTTAAAAATTTATAGTTTTTAAATTGATTGTGCTTTTACATTTCCATTTTAAGAACAACACAAAATAATTATTCTTTATTAAACCAATATTGAAAGATAAAACAAAATTTCAATAATATTCAGTATAATGAAATGAAATAACTAAATAAAGTCATAATAAATAAATGAAATGAAAAATTAAGTTACTAAGTCAAATAAAAAAAAATCTGAGATGTAAAACAACAAAAACAAAATGAAATAAAATAAAATAATGAAAAAAATCTACTTAAACTAATATTAACTAACATAAAATAGGTTAAAATTAAAACTCAATTGAATGAAAGAAATAGCAAAGACGAATTAAGCAAAGTAAATCAAAATAAGAATAAATTAAATTTAATCAAACAAAATATCTTAAAATAAAATAAAAACAATAAATTAAAATGAATCAGAAAAATAAATGAAAGAACCTAAAATTAAATTCATTAATTTACCAAAAAAAAACACAAACTAATAATATTACATAATAAAATGAAATAACAAAACTTAAATAATATAAAATATAATAAAATAAAATAAAATAAAAGAATATATAAAAATGTAATTAAAATAACATAATATAAAATAAAATAAAATGAAATAAAATAAAATAAAATAAAATAAAATAAAATAAAATAAAATAAAATAAAATAAAATAAAATAAAATAAAATAAAATAAAATAAAATAAAATAAAATAAAATGAAATAAAATAAAATAAAATAAAATAAAATAAAATAAAATAAAATAAAATAAAATAAAATAAAATAAAATAAAATAAAATAAAATAAAATAAAATAAAATAAAATAAAATAAAATAAATCAAAATAATATAAAATAAAATAAAATAAAAAAAATAAAATAAAATAAAATAAAATAAAATAAAATAAAATAAAATAAAATAAAATATAATAAAATAAAATTAAATTAAATAAAATAAAATAAAATAAAATTAAATAAAATAAAATAAAATAAAATAAAATAAAATAAAATAAAATAAAATCAAATAAAATAAAATAAAATAAAATAAAATAATAAAAAATAAAATAAAATAAAATAAAATAAAATAAAATAAAATAAAATAAAATAAATAAAATAAAATAAAATAAAATAAAATAAAATAAAATAATAAAAAATAAAATAAAATAAAATAAAATAAAATAAAATAAAATAAAATAAAATAAAATAAAATAAAATAAAATAAAATAAAATAAAATAAAATAAAATAAAATAAAATAAAATAAAATAAAATAAAATAAAATAAAATAAAATAAAATAAAATAAAATAAAATAAAATAAAATGAAATGGAATCAAATGAAATAAAATGAAATTAAATTAAATAAGATTAAGCTAAATTAAAAAAAATAAAGTAAAACAAAATGAATTATAATGTTATAAAATGAAATAAAAAATAAAGAAAAATAAAATTAAATAAAATAAAAAAATAATTTTAATTAAAATAAAATTATAAATAATCTAAAAATAATATCAAACAAAACATAAAAAGAAATAAATTAAGTAAAGAAAAACAAAATAAAATTAAAAATGAAACAGAAAATAAAATATAAAGTATATAAAATAAAAAATCAAGTAAAATAAAATAAAAAATTATGTAAAACAAAATAAAGTAAAATTATAGCAATGCGTAAAAGCGACAGACATCGAACTAAATCGAATTTATGCGCACCATATTCAATGCCTGTCTCATATTTAAAGGCTGCACGTTCGATATTCGAAGGAGGCATTCCTTGTTGTTGCTGGCTTTGTCGGTGAGCAGCTAAACGTTGTTCTCTTGCTTCATGAATTTCCTGAGTTTGTCTTCTTCTCAATCGTTGTTGTTCATTGTAAGCTTCGTGAGCATTTTGTGACTTTCCCGCATGATGTTCAATTAATCAACAAATTAAAAAAAAAAAGAAAACAAAAAAAAATTGAAAACAAAAAAGTCACTTTTTGGAATTTTCCGATCTTCCGACATTTCCTCAGGAAAAGTTTAAGGTTTTTTATTTCTAAACCTTTCCAGATTCACAAGGAACAACCTTCATGAAGATTGGTCCAGCCGTTCTCTCGCCTTAGCATCACTAACAAACAAACATTCATTTTCATATATTAATGTTATTAGTTGGCAGAAAAAAGCTGAAAATCTAAAACAAATGAACTGCAGAGTAAGTGTTGAGTAATGAGTTTTTAAAGAGAAAAAATATAAGTTTTTTTTTGGATTATTTATAACGCATAATCAGTTCTTTGATTTTCTTATCTTCATGAATATTAAAAAGTTATTGTGTCCGAAGCAAAATAGGAGTTGCTTATGACAGTGAGCTGTAGTGTAGAAAAAGAGACTAGTAAACAGAATTTTCATAAAAGATAATTAGCGGAGCAAAACTCCAATGCACTTTACCGTTAGCAGCAGCTTCACTAGTTTAAAGTTGCTAAAATTCAATACACCTGTCAAACAAATGCTGTCTTTCAGAAGCAGTGCAGCACAATAGGTATGTACATATATACCTCTTCCAAAAAATATAATAATGCAGCTGCACTGCAAAGCAAAAACTTTCAAAATTCAATTTTTCAATATTAAAGTGACGGCAAACAAAAAATATTACACATTTTTTTAATCAAACTCATCACTCATTCAGTCTTCCCTTTTAACTCATAATTCTTATACACAGAAAAAACGAAAAGCCCATTGGCATATTGCCGAAAAATATGTAGTATATATTTATATACTTATATGCCTTGAAAGCGATGAATACAGAATAACTTTTAACGGTTGCCAAAAACTCTTTAAACAACCTGACTGGACAGCATTAATTTTGTTATTGTTGTTTTTTTCTTGCTTCCCTTTACAGCATCACAAGAAGAAAAGAGACCAAAAACGAAACTTCGGCTCACAGCTTCCTTAAACAGCTGCTTTACTCTGGTGCATACATATATAATATATGGATGTATTAATAAATGTGCATACGTGTTTATATATACTTGTGAATTCACAAATTCTCAAAAAGTTGCCAGTAGCCGCAAGTAGCTGGTGCGTCTGTAAGCCTCTTGACTTATACATCACATACATGCATACGCTTATATGGCTTTCATACAAGGCCAACCTAAATTTTAAAAAATACAGGTGTCTGTAAGGCCAACCATATCTTAGGGCTGTAAGATAAACATTTATTCCAGCGCTGTAAATTTGTGTGTAAAATTTTTTTATATAAAATGCAATCCAGTTACGTGGAATATGCAAAGAGTTTCTGACTTTTTTGTTATAATGTAATTAATTTTGGCTAATTGAATATTAACAACAGGTGCTTACAGCGCTTTTTAGATACTTTTTTAAGGATATATATGTAGATCAATTATTTTTTTTAAGGTTTTAAGTTTTCAATTATTTTTTTCTTTCTTACTTTTATTTTTTAAACCGATTCAGTTTCAATAGCCTAACATTGGCATCTTGTATTAAATCATTGTTTCCTTCTATTATTATAAATTTAATGAACTTAAGACTTTAAGTTTGAGTGAAAGTGAGGGAGATAGCTATGATTAAGAAGTTGTTAAAAAATGCTGGTTATATATAAATAGATAAATAAAAAATTTAAGGAAAGCTTAGTCAAATATTATTCTTCGGTCAGGAATAGCAACAAACAATGACGTGTAGTAAAAATTTGTTCCATGAGTAAGCGCTAAACTCAACTCGCACGGAACAAACTCCCAATGCACTTGCTAAAATCATCTAATTTCATCTATAACTGTCTAAAATAAAATGCGCCGCAGAATATCTTAATTCCACAGTAATCCATAATCCGCATAAATAAGACGTAGGTTTGAAGGCTTTGAATTCTCTTCTGGTGTATTAAGGTCTTATTTTTATTAACATGAAAATAACAGGCCACAAAGGGGCAGTGGTGTACAACTCGATAGCTGATATTCAGTTATGATACACCTCCACATCTCACTATCAAACCCCTGATTTCCCTTCACGTAGTGACACTGTACACCTCACTCAATGAGACACAGCTTAAACAAGGTGAGCACCCATTTTTGACTTGACTCCTTTCGTCCATTGACCTTTTTTTTCACTTTTTGATTTGATTACTCCCGTCTATGCCAATGATTGTGGTATTCTGATGTATAATTATGCAGAGATGACACTCTGCAGAAATGGCTTTCGTCCCGTAAAACCCCGGAAAGACCTCTTAGTACGTTCTGATCTTCTCCTCATTGTGTTGATGGTTTATGATATGTAGGTGCTGTTGAGAATACCACAGTAGTTTGCACTGGATCTTGCTCTGAGTATTTTATCACTTAATGGTGGTTTCCAATCCTCGCATGGTCTCTTTGACCGACATGGTTAAGTAGTCGACTTCTTCAATGACTGAGGTGTAACGATATGTTCTGAGTATACCTATATAGGCGACAAATGAAAAATCAAAAAATCAACATCGAGGATGGCACAGTGATGGTAACTAAGAGAAAAAGTCACACAGGCTGAAAAAGCGCAAGGCGTGAAGGAGATTAAAGGAAGAATACGGAATCCTTATAGAAAAGTTACCACTAACCGTAAAAAATGTGGTGCAGATGAGGAAATCTCAATTCTTCCTCAATTTGGAAATGAAGGCCCGCGCTGTATCTTTATATTAGAGAGCGAGTTGTCTTTTAACTCATACTCCTATCAAGAGTAGAGAACTTTTGTATTTTAAGCATTTACGTCACAATTACAGACCATTATAAAGATGCATTTTGACAATCAACTGCTGAGAATACCTATCGAGGCAAGACTATGAGCTACAAGACCGCTGAAGCAATTTCTGCCGCTTTCGAACCATACATTTATATAAGATATCAAAAATAACCCATATCTTTGGTATCTATTCGTATTGTTATTCGATAACGTGACGTCAAAAAAACAGCTGCTGATTGTCAAATTGCCTAACTGTGAGTAACGGTAGAGTGATTTGCGCAATCCCTGCATTCTATTATACTTGGGCTATTGTAGAATCGCTGTTCTTGAGCTTCTCATATCATAGAAAAGAAACTTGGTTGTCTTGCAGATGAATTAACTAGCATAATAAGTGTACTAAAATTATGTTGACCGAGCTGGAAAGTAGAAGAAACACTACTTATAACATCATTAATAATCGTAATGTATAACCAACTCAAAACCTTTCATTATGAACAGATAAAATCGCACTCAAAATATTAGAATGCCCAATTACCTTAAGTATATACATTTATAAATTAAAACTTAACAGTCCAAATGCCTAAAGCACACACACATTTGTATGTATGTACATATATTTATTGAATACCTCTTTCATTCTACGGGTACTTGCCTGCCACATCTGTGCCACTTTTGTCGATAAGTTGATGGCCATCGCAGCAGCTGTGCTTAAATAACAGTTTTTATTGCGTTAATTATGTTGATAAAGAAGAGTTCAGACATCAAAAAAGCACACAACGGCAAAAAACAACAATAAAAAACGAAAACAAAAACACACGCCTTAGACATTGAGGTTAGCCTTAACTAAGCACACCACCAACAAATGAACAACAGCCGCAATCAATTGAGATAAAACCCTAAAACACTTTGCGGCAAACCAGACTAAAATGAGAAGGTGAAAGAAAACGGTAAAGAACGGGTAGAAAAGCCAAAATGGAAAACAAAAACAAAAAGAAAAAAAGGAGTAAAACAGCACACTTTGCCGAAAATGATTATACAACTTGACTGTTCAGCTATTGGCCACAAGCGATGGATGCTGCAATGTGCTTAGCGCCATAATGACTTTTCGCCTTTGTAGAGCGGGAACAAAAGTACGGTGAAAATATGAGAAAGAGCAGACAAAAAGGCTTGCAAACGAGCTGAAAAATAAAAAAGAAAAAAAAAGGCAAAAACAAACTAAAAAAAAAAATAAAAAATACTATCAACTGCAACGATTATCCAGCCAAAAGCTAAAATGAGGTAAAACTTTTATTTCTATTTATGCACAAAGGCGGTAAATGAAATATTTTCAGTTGATTGAACGCGAACGTCAGGTGTGCAGTCTGTTTTTCTTGTTTGATTTTGCCTTCTTTTGTTCTTCTTTTCGGTACCAAGTTGCTTAAAATTTTGGAGGAAAAACTTATTTACAGTTATATACATAAAAGTTTGCATATATAATGAAAAGAGTTTTAAATATGCCATCGTGCCGCTACAGATAATATTGATGCGCTGAAGCAGGTAGCTTTTGACTTGAGAAAAAAACAAAAAGAAATTTAAATTAATTTAAAATACGTACCTGCTGATGAGCCAACGATTACTGACGTTGAACGGCAATTTTTCGGACTCAAAGAAATTAAAATTAAAATTAATGCTGGTGTTAACCTACATAAATATATAAAAATCATTTTTATGCCGACTACAAATTTCGTTTGTCTTTGTCTAAATTGTAATATCTCGGTTGAATGCTTTATAACGCCTAAATGAGATAGGTGAAAAGTTCCAACGCTTATGTCATACCCTTATCCCTATATTTTCTGCTTGTATCGCCAATGACCGAGTAGTTAACACTGCTTATTGCCATTCTGAAAGCTAGGGTTTGAGTCTTGACCCAACCAAGACCCAAAATTATGGAAAAATTATTTTTATAATTGCGGTCACCCGTCAGCAGGCAATGTCAAGCCCTTCGAGTATATTTCCGATATGAAATAAAAAGGTCCTCTTAAAAAATCATCATCAGCCGTTCACAGGCGGCACTATTTTTAACATAATTATTTGAAAAAAATTTTATGCGCTTATACCTTCTTCAATACTATTATATTTTTAATAAATTTCAGTTTCTTAGTTTATAAAAAAAAAAAAAAATTATAATCACTCAGCTTCCGGAGTACAACCATTTTCTGCCTGGTCAAATTTAACTCAAGGAATTTATAAAGATTAAAGAGCCGAGCAGACGAACGTACGACTTTACCTTCCTTTTGTTTATTTTTCTCACATTTTGTTTGCTTGTTTGCTTTTTTTCTTACTTAATGAAAATTTAATTTCTATACCGCATTTGTTTATTTGAGGGCGTTTGTATATACCATACATATATATTACATTATGT